>JABUQX010021876.1:0-90000 GCA_015478945.1 Trachelipus rathkii
CGATGTCGGAGCGAGTCTTCACCATAATATGTACGTTCTTAGAACCGACGATGACGTAGTACTCGCCCCCGATTTCCCTCACAGTGAAATGGCCGCAGCATCCGTCGATTTTTGTCATGCAAATAACCTCAGTGGCTTTCGCCGGTGAATCGATGCAAAACTTTTTCCATTCTTCATTGTTTTCGGGTTGAAAATTATCTTCATCGCCGATTCGCCCCGTAAACTTTTTGTTGCCGCATATAGCGATATCCAACCGTCGTTCCTCCTCTCCTTTCACCTCGATAAAAGTAAGACCTCGACTCACGTTCTTCCTAATCCAATCGTCTCTCGAGTAGGTTTCGTCTTCCGATTTGAATGAAGATATTCTAACGTCGTGTAGTTTGCAAGAATAACCGGTTGGGAGTATACCTTTCTCGACGTCCGTAGATATTATTTTCAAGGATGTATTTTCCGAAATTTTTTGATGCATGTCAGTGGCCGCTTCGGAACTGAATCTGGCTCTCTCTCGTTTTGTTTCGAAGGTTTTCATTAAGCTTTCTTTTTGAAATTCGGTCATCGATTGGCATCCGGCCAACATATTTTTTAGCAAAGACAAGTTCTCATTTCTTTCCGCAACCGCGAAGGGTTCCTTTCCTTCTTTTCTCGATTCGGGGATCATTGTGGGAACCTTAATCTCCAAGTTGAGACAAACCTAAAAAGAAAAGATACGAATGAACATTATTAGTGGAGGAGATAAATTATTTTTAAAAGTGAAATAAGTATCAATCCAAAAAAAAATATATATTATTTATTTCTATAATGATAAGTTAAAACCATCTCACCTAATAAAAAATTACGAAGAAATCGCTCGAAAGAAATATTTCAGTCCTTCTCCGAGAAAATTGAATAAATAAATCGGTGTTTAAACAGCCGCGGAAGGTGGTTTCTGAAGCGAATATAGTCACTTAGTGCGTGAAGGTTAAACACGAGAAGTTGTAAAACCAAGACTCGAAGGAGCATCCGCACTCGACTCGGCACTCCCGGTAACTGATATCACCGATAGTCTACACCCCTTTTTATGCCATTTATGACGTCATATAGTGACGCCTCATCAAGAACTAATATAAGTCGAAAGTCTAAGTGCAAATTCCGAAACTTAAAATTTTTTTTGTTGATTATTATTATTTTTTCATGAATTTTTTTAGATTTTCGCACTTAGACCTTCGACTTATATCAGTTCCCTTCCTGACATCACTATATCGGGTTGAAGCGATAGTTTATCCCTAAAAAGGTGTCGCGCGAACACGTTAGGTCGTTTTTCGGTTCCCTTCGAAAAGTCACTATACATAGTGTCGCCTCACGGGAATCGCAAAAGCGGCTGAACGCTTTCAAATACTATTTGTTAAGCTTAAAGTATCTTCAAACCGATTATGACGTCCTTATAGTGACGCCTAATCGAGGGAACTATGCTCAGGGTCGAAGGTCAAATACCAGTCCAAAAGCATAAAATTTTTTGTGAATTATTATTATTATTCTTTCAAGATTTTTTTTAGATTTTTCATGCAGACCTTCGACTTATATCAGTTTCCTTCCCGACGTCACTATATCGGGTTGGTGATAGTTTATCCCTAAAAAGGTGTCGCGCGAGCATGTTAGGTCGTTTTTCGGTTCCCTTCGAAACGTCACTGCAGATATGAGTGTCGCCTTACAGAATCGCAAAAAAGCGGCTGAACGCTTTTCGAGTACCATTTTGTTAAGCTTAAAGTATCTTTAAACCGATTATGACGTCATATAGTGACGCCTCATCGGGGACTAATATGTCGAAGTTCTAAGTGCAAATTCCGAAACTTAAATTTTTTTTTGTGAAATATTATTATTATTTTTTCATGAATTTTTTTAGATTTTCGCACTTAGACCTTCGACTTATATCAGTTCCCTTCCTGACGTCACTATATCGGGATGAAGCGATAGTTTATCCCTAAAAAGTGGTCGCGCGAGCACGTTAGGTCATTTTTCGGGAAACATCACTATAATATAGTGTCGCCTTACGGGAATCGCAAAAGCAGCTGAACGCTTTCGAGTACCATTTTGTTAAGCCTATAGTATCTTCAAACCGATTATGACGTCATATAGTGACGCCTCATCGGGAACTAATATAAGTCGAAGTTTCGAAAAATAATTTCGACTTAAAATTTTTTGTGAATTATTATTATTATTTTCATAGTTTTTTTAGATTTTCGCATATGACCAGCTATTTCTATATCGCTGCAGTATGTCACTATATCGGGTTGAGAGCGATGATTTATCCTAAAGGTGTGCTTTGAGCACGATTGGGTCGTTTTTCGGTTACTCGAAAAGTCACTATATAATAGTGTCGCCTTACGGGAATCGCAAGAGCGAAGTACCATTTTGTTAAGCTTAAAGTATCTTCAAACCGATTATGACGGTCATATAGTGACGCCTCATCGGGAACTAATATAAGTCGAAGTTCAAGTGCAAATTTCGAAACTTAAATTTTTTTTTGGCGAATTATTGGTATTATTTTTTCATGAATTTTTTTAGATTTTCGCACTTAGGCCTTCGACCTATAAGTTCCCTTCCTGACATCACTATATCGGGTTGAAGCGATAGTTTATCCTAAAAAGGTGTCGCGCGATTCACGTTAGGTCGTTTTTCGGTTCCCCTTCGAAAAGTCACTTTACTTATAATATAGTGTGCCTTACGAGATGCTCAAAAGCGAAACTGAACGCTTTCAGTACCATTTTTGTTTAAGCTTAAAGTATCTTTCAAACCGATTATGACGGTAACATATGGTGTGCCTGTGGGAACTATATAAGTCAGTTCACAGGTGCAAATTAAGCTTCCAAATTTTTTTGTGATTATTATTATTATTTTTCATGAATTTTTTGAATTTTCGCGCAGGCGCTGAGCTTCTATCAGGTTTCCCTTCCCCCAATCACCACCTCGAGGTTGAAGCGATAGTTTATCCTAAAAAGGTGTCGCGCGAGCACGTTAGGTCGTTTTTCGGTTCCCTTCGAAAAGTCACTATAATAGTGTCGCCATACGGGAATCGCAAAAGCGGCTGAACGCTTTTCGAGTACCATTTTGTTAAGCTTAAAGTATCTTCAAACCGATTATGACGTCATATAGTGACGCCTCATCGGGAACTAATATAAGTCGAAGGTCTAAGTGCGAATTCCGAAACTTAAAATTTTTTTGTGAATTATTATTATTATTTTTTCATGAATTTTTTTAGATTTTCGCACTTAGACCTTCGACTTATATCAGTTCCCTTCCTGACGTCACTATATCGGGTTGAAGCGATAGTTTATCCCTAAAAAAGCGTAGCGCGAGCACGTTAGGTCGTTTTTCGGTTCCGCGAAAGTCACCATATAATAGACAATTATGTCGCCTTACAGAATCGCAAAGCAGCTGAACGCTTTCAGTACATTTTGTTAAACTTGAGTATCTTCAAACCGATTATGACGTCATATAGTGACGCCTCATCGGGAACTAATATAAGTCGAAGGTCTAAGTACAAATTCCGAAACTAGAAAAAATTTTTGTGGATTATTATTATTATTTTTTCATGAATTTTTTTTAGATATTCGCACTTAGACCTTCGACTTATATCAGCTCCCTTCCTGACGTCACTATATCGGGTTAAAGCGATAGTTTATCCCTAAAAAGTGTCGCGCGAGCACGTTAGGTCGTTTTTCGGTTCCCTTCGAAAAGTCACTATAATATAGTGTCGCCTTACGGGAATCGCAAAAGCGGCTGAACGCTTTCGAGTACCATTTCGTTAAGCTTAAAGTATTTTCAAACCGATTATGACGTCATATAGTGACGCCTCATCGGGAACTAATATAAGTCGAAAGTCTAAGTGCAAATTCCGAAACTTAAAATTTTTTTTGTGAATTATTATTATTATTTTTTCATGAATTTTTTTAGATTTTCGCACTTAGGCCTTCGACTTATATCAGTTCCCTTCCTGACGTCACTATATCGGGTTGAAGCGATAGTTTATCCCTAAAAAGGTGTCGCGCGAGCACGTTAGGTCGTTTTTCGGTTCCCTTCGAAAAGTCACTATAATATAGTGTCGCCTTACGGGAATCGCAAAAGCGGCTGAACGCTTTCGAGTACCATTTTGTTAAGCTTAAAGTATCTTCAAACCGATTATGACGTCATATAGTGACGCCTCATCAAGAACTAAATATACGTCAGAGTTCTAGTGTAAATTCGAAACTTAAATTTTTTGTGAGTAGTATTATTATTTTTCATGAATTTTTGGAATTTTCTGCACACTTGGGCGCGCCAGAGCCTATACATCGAGTTCCCTTCCTGACGTCACTATATCGGGTTGAAGCGATAGTTTATCCTAAAAAGGTGTCGCGCGAGCACGTTAGGTCGTTTTCTGGTTCCCTTCGAAACGTCACTATAATATGGTGTCGCCTTACGGGAATCGCAAAAGCGGCTGAACGCTTTCGAGTACCATTTTGTTAAGCTTAAAGTATCTTCAAACCGATTATGACGTCATATAGTGACGCCTCATCGGGAACTAATATAAGTCGAAGTTCTAAGTGCAAATTCCGAAACTTAAATTTTTTTTTGTGAATTATTATTATTATTTTTTCATTTTTAGATTTTCGCACTTAGGCCTTCGACCTATATCAGTTCCCTTCCTGACATCACTATATCGGGTTGAAGCGATAGTTTATCCCTAAAAGGTGTCGCGCGAGCACGTTAGGTCGTTTTTCGGTTACCTTCGAAAAGTCACTATAATATAGTGTCGCCTTACGGGAATCGCAAAAGCGGCTGAACGCTTTCGAGTACCATTTTGTTAAGCTTAAAGTATCTTCAAACCGATTATGACGTCATATGGTGACGCCATCGGGAACTAATATAAGTCGAAGTTCTAAGTGCAAATTCCGAAACTTAAATTTTTTTTTGTGAATTATTATTATTATTTTTTCATGAATTTTTTTAGATTTTCGCACTTAGGCCTTCGACCTATATCAGTTCCCTTCCTGACGTCACTATATCGGGTTGAAGCGATAGTTTATCCCTAAAAAGGTGTCGCGCGAGCACGTTAGGTCGTTTTTCGGTTCCCTTCGAAAAGTCACTATATAATAGTGTCGCCTTACGGGAATCGCAAAAGCGGCTGAACTCTCGAGTACCATTTTGTTAAGCTTAAAGTATCTTCAAACCGATTATGACGTCATATAGTGACGCCTCATCGGGAACTAATATAAGTCGAAGTTCTAAGTGCAAATTCCGAAACTTAAATTTTTTTTGATATTATTATTATTTTTTCATGAATTTTTTTAGATTTTCGCACTTAGACCTTCGACTTATATCAGTTCCCTTCCTGACGTCACTATATCGGGTTGAAGCGATAGTTTATCCCTAAAAAGGTGTCGCGCGAGCACGTTAGGTCGTTTTTCGGTTCCCTTCGAAACGTCACCATAATATAGTGTCGCCTTACGGGAATCGCAAAAGCGGCTGAACGCTTTCGAGTACCATTTTGTTAAGCTTAAAGTATCTTCAAACCGATTATGACGTCATATAGTGACGCCTCATCGGGAACTAATATAAGTCGAAGGTCTAAGTGTAAATTCCGAAACTTAAAAAAATTTTGTGAATTATTATTATTATTTTTTCATGAATTTTTTTAGATTTTCGCACTAAGGCCTTCGACTTATATCAGTTCCCTTCCTGACGTCACTATATCGGGTTGAAGCGATAGTTTATCCCTAAAAAGGTGTCGCGCGAGCACGTTAGGTCGTTTTTCGGTTCCCTTCGAAACGTCACCATAATATAGTGTCGCCTTACGGGAATCGGCTGAACGCTTTCGAGTACCATTTTGTTAAGCTTAAAGTAATAATAGTAATAAAAATTGTTATCGACGATAGTTTTTATTTGTAACCGTATTTATTGCTTTTTTAAACACAAACTAAAAGAACTAACGAATTTCTGCTTTAAAGACGATGCTTTTAAAAACTATATAAATAAATATTTTTTTATATTTGTTATTTTAATTACCCATCAAAATTAATTATTCATAGAAAACGGGTTTAGAGATAACTAAATTATTATTTTTTTAATATAGGTAGCCATCAAAAGTAATTTTCCATAGCAAACGGGTTTTAGGGGTAGATAATTAAAAAGAGTATAAATAAGTGCTAAGTCGAAAGGTCTAAGTGATAAGTCGAAGGTCTAAGTATAAGTCGAAGTCTAAGTATAAGTCGAAGGTCTGAGGTATAAGAGTCAAGAAGGGGTCTAAAGTCTTCGAAGTCGAAGGTCTAAGTCTTAAGTCGAGGTCTAAGTGCTAGAGATCGAAGGTCTAAGTATAAGTCGAGGTCTAAGTGCTAAGTCGAAGGGCTAAGAAGTATAAGTCGAAGGTTAAGTATAAGTCGAAGGTCTAAGTATAATTCGAAGGTCTAAGTATAATTCGAAGGTCTAAGTGCTAAAATCTAAAATTTCTCAAACAAAATGATACACTCGAAAGCGTTCAGCCGCTTTTGCGATTCCCGTAAGGCGACACTGTATTATAGTGACTTTTCGAAGGGAACCGAAAAACGACCTAACGTGCTCGCGCGCGACACCTTTTTAGGGATAAACTATCGCTTCAACCCGATATAGTGACGTCGGATCGAAAACTGATATAAGGCGAAGGCCTAAGTGCGAATCAAAAAAATTCATGAAAAAAATAATAATAATAATTCACAAAAAAAAATTTAAGTTTCGGAATTTGCGCTCAGAACTTCGACTTATATTAGTTGTGGTACGTCATATATGTTGTCATAATCCGGTTTGAAGATACTTTAAGCTTAACAAAATGGTACTCGAAAGCGTTCAGCCGCTTTTGCGATTCCCGTAAGGCGACACTATATTATAGTGACTTTAAGAAGGGAACCGAAAAACGACCTAACGTGCTCGCGCGACACCTTTTTAGGGATAAACTATCGCTTCAACCCGATATAGTGACGTCAGGAAGGGAACTGATATAAGTCGAAGGCCTAAGTGCGAAAATCTAAAAAAATTCATGAAAAAATAATAATAATAATTCACAAAAAAAAAATTTAAGTTTCGGAATTTGCACTTAGAACTTCGACTTATATTAGTTCCCGATGAGGCGTCACTATATGACGTCATAATCGGTTTGAAGATACTTTAAGCTTAACAAAATGGTACTCCAAAGCGTTCAGCCGCTTTTGCGATTCCCGTAAGGCGACACTGTATTATAGTGACTTTTCGGGAACCGAAAAACGACCTAACGTGCTCGCGCGACACCTTTTTAGGATAATAAGCTATCGCTTCAACCCGATATAGTGACGTGGAGAGGAACTTGATATAAGTCGAGGCCCCACAAGTGCGAAAATCTCAAAAAATTCATGAAAAATAATAATAATAATTCACAAAAAAAAAAAAATTTAAGTTTCGGAATTTGCACTTAAGACTTTGGGCTTATATTGAATGAGAACATCATATGACGTCATAATCGTTTGAAGTACTTTAAGCAACAAGAAATGGTACTCGAAAGCGGTTAGCCGCTTTGCCTCCCACAATTTATTACTATTTTTCCAATAATTTATTTTAATTTAGTCACCCTAAAAAATGATTTAATGAAGAAAACGGTATTTTATGGGAGACTAAATTAAAAAAAGAATTATCTGAAACTGATATAGATCGAAGATCTAAGTGTTAAAATCTTAAAATTCCCCCAAAAAATTTTTCACAAATTTTTTTTAAGTCGAAATTATTTGTCAGAATTTGCACAAAGACCTTTGACCTATATTGGTTCCCGAAGAGGCGTCACTATGTGACGTCATAATCGGTTCAATTTAAACATAAATTTTGAATTATGATTTATTCAAAGAATAATGTTTTTACTAGCTACGACGGGTTTAAATAAAATACGATAATTAATACAAATTTTTATTCCTTAAAATAAAATATTTAATTATATAATTTTTAGAGATCGGAAATTTTTCCATATGTACCAATCAAAAAACCTTTATATAAAAAACAACAACAATTTTTTAATTTATTTTAAAGTTCTCCATTGTATACGTCGAACAGCTTCAAAAATGTTGTTGAGAAATTCATGATTATCAACACGGGAAAAAGCCAAATGAAATGTTATTGGCTTGGTAAGAAGTAGAAATCGTTCTAATAACTTACAAAAAGAACTCGGTTCAAAAAAATAGATATCGTCTTTCAACCATAATGGACTGTGAAATAAATTTTTTTCTCTTTCGGCCTCGTATTTACGGCTATCGATCGATACCCTAAAAAGCGTCACCCGATCACGTTAGGTCGTTTTTCGGCTCCCTTCGAAACATCACTATAATATAGTGTCGCCTTACGGGAATCGAAGAAGTCGCTGAATGCTTTCAAATACCAGTTACCTAAGCTAAAACTATCTTCAATCCGATTATGACGTCATATAGTGACGCCTGATCGGGAACTGATATAAGTCGAAGGTCTAAGTGCAAATTCCGAAAAATAATTTGGACTAAAAATTTTTTGTGTATTATTTTCTTTGAGAAGATTTAGATTTTAGCACTTAGACCTTCGAAGAAAATAAAAAAAAATAAAAGTAAAATTAAAATGTTTAAGCATAAAATTTTTAAATATATCGTCTATTAACTAGATATGCCTTAGTTCTTCTATATCGTACAAGCAGCTGCACTACGCCTTAATCGGGAACTAATGTCAGACGATAGTTTAGGTGAAAAAAAATCAAAACAAAATTGTTTTTTAAAAAAATTCAGAATTTATTTATTTATCAATTGCTCTAGATGGATCTCGAGTCCATTCGCCAACCAGCAGTGTTTTGAAAAAAAAAATTTAGGAGAAAGAAATGAGACCAACCGCTCCTCGAAGTAAACTGCCAATCGATTGCTGGGCAACAACTGTTCGTTTAATTAGGTTCGGTATAATTTCCAAGCTTACCGGAAAACTGAAGATGAATTTGATCTTTATCGATAAACCCAATTGTTTTTTCGCTCGCGCGTTTTGCACTCGAAACCGAGCGTAAAAAAGGATAATAATAAATATATTTCTCGAATCTTTATTATAACGGTTGAGAAAAAGAACATGCGCTTAAAACATGAAATAAAATATACGAAAACTTCTTCCTCCGTTTCGATAAATCCGAAAAGAAGATCCTTCGATGCGAGACTGCTATTACCTTATATTTATAGAGCTTTTAAAATCTCGAAAGGAAAAGAGGAAAAACAAATAATTAAATCGAAGGTTAAAATTTTATTCAGAATTAAAAATAATTAATCGAATAAAACCAATTTTTTTGTCTTCCCGGAAGATGCTTTTCTTTTTTTTTCTTCCTGTGGACAAAAACCTACATATTTTGAAAAAATATCTAGCGTTTTTTCTTAGGATGAATATTATTAAAAAATAGAAGATACAAATGAAGAAAGCATTTCGACAGTTCGATATCGATATAGACGATGGATGGGAAGAAATAATTCTCTCTCTCTCTTCCTGTGACCTAATAATTAGTTCACGAAAAGGTGTTAATTGTGTTTCTCTTAGGATGGTCTAGGAATGCGCCTAGCGATTAAAAGAAGCAGTTAACATCTTCGCATTTTTATAATCTTTCCGTTCTCCTTTCTTCACCACTTCATAAAGAAAAAGAGTATATATATATATATATATATATATATATATATATATATATATATATATATATATATATATATATATATATATATATATATATAACTGCCTACCCAATTATAATCTATATAATATATATATATATTACCCTATATATATATATATATATATATATATATATATATATATATATAATATATATATATATATATAGGTAACGATACAGAGTATATATATATATATATATATATATATTATATTAGTCGCGACCAAAAGAAGAGGGTGGGTCGAGCTTTTGGTCGGGCCTTCTCCCTCCCTCTTTCTTTAAATCGTCGCGATGCCAGACCGAACAATTATTCGGACAAACGAGAAGTAAAATCGAAAAGTGTCAACAAGCGAAAGAAGAGCATCAATCGATACCGTCATTAAGTATAAAAGTGCTTCTAAACAACTTCGATCGCCAAATTGGTGATCTATAAAATCTTTTTGCTAAATTGCACATTAATGATGAAGACGAGCTGATGGAGACAGAAGATTCGGATTCAAATATTCAGTATGAATGTATGTATATATATATATATATATAATCATCTACATATGATATATATATATACTCTGCGTCGCCCCTCTATATATGAACTATATAATATATATATATATATATATATATATATATATATATATATATATATATATATATATATATATATATATATATATATATATATATATATATATATATATATATATATATATATATATATATATATATATATATATATATATATATAATCATCTACATATGAGTGAAATGAGTACAAACTTGAATAGCCAAATCGATGATCTATGCAACCTTTTTGCTAATATAAATTAGTACCCTAATTCGAAAATTCCAAAAAATAATTTTTGACATTGTAAAAAATGTCGCTAGAAAAAAATCACTAACGACATGAGGAAACTTTTAACAAATAACTGATTGCGTGATCGGCGCGTGATATTTAGTAATTTCTTCTTCTTTTCGAGAGGTCCCGTTGATAAAAATTGACGACGAATAATCGACGGCTGGAGAAGAGGAAAATTTTCATCGCTTTCTCAATCTCGCTCATCGCGACGACGCCGACTATCGACGATTAATGATAAAGACGAACCGAAACACGATTAGGATGGAAGGTCTCGAGCCGCCGTTATTCCCCCGTGGCTGCTATAGAATGGCGTCCGTCTCTATGGTAGTGTCAACCAGCCCCACCACCGCTCGCCCGATATAAGCATCAGCGACGAGACTCTCGCCAGATTTACAAAGTTTTTGAAATAGTGGAAAGGAAGACGGAATATTTTAAGAGTTATGATGTCAAATAATTTTCTTTTCGGTGTCAAATATAATTTATCGGCATGAAAAGAATAAATAATCCTTAAAATTACCGAGGACGCAACGGATATAGAAAGTGGAAGAAAATCCAGAAAACCCGAAAGGGTATCGACGGTTCAACGCGTGGGGATCGCGCGCCGCAGAAAGAGCTTTCATTTTAAGGATGATTATGACGCTCTGAACAAAAGAAAAAACGGAGCGTATGGAAATAGAAACGGATTGGACGAAAGGAGAAGCGAATCATCGTCTCTCGTTGCTGCGCGCAACGTCCCCTTAAGGAACGAGTCGTCTTTAAAGACACTTCCGGGATGTCAAACGTAAACGGACGAGGCCTACTAAAATTCTTTTATTTTAACATCATCAAAGCGAGGTATATTTCATCTGTTGAGGTTTACATTTCACTAAAACATCTCAAATTTTTTTTGAAGGCGAGTAGAATAACCTATTAATAAAGTTGTTTTAAACAAATTGTTTATTATTTAATTTTTTCCAATAGATATAAAATAATACTAAAACTGTCTGATACATCAACAACCAACCGCGGGAACAGGGTTGGTTAAAAAAGGAAAAGGTCTAATAAAATGCGAATCGAGTATCTGGAAATTTATTAAAAACCGTTACAAAATATGAATCGAAATAAAAGTCAAATTTGTATTTGGATGCGTATATTATAATTTACAAATTAAAATCGTCATTAAAATAAATATAAATTCTTAAATTATTCAAATATTTACATATACAATAAATAAAATTAACAAACATTTCCTACAGTTTTTAAATAGTGTCGTGCGATTCTCTTAGATGCGGGTCTGTGACCTCGTGTAATTTCGCACCGCCATGAGGCGAACCTCTTTGACGGGAATCTTGGTGTAAAATCGATTCAGCCCCGGCATTCTTCGACGTGCTATAACCCGAATATTCTTCGAGGTCGCCGTCGGATATTCTTCTGCCTCCGCCGCCACCACCCTCCCTCCGCCAACATTTAGCGTCGTTTGAATTTTCTATATATTCGGTTCGCCAACATCCATCATTATTATTTTCACGATGATACGCGGGTCGGTTTCCGATCACCGGAGAAATCGCGCGCGGTGATCTTCTATCCCTTCTATAGCTGCTGCTGCTGCTGGTGCGGCTCCTGCTCCTGCTGCGATTTTCATCACTATTCTTCGCGCGAGAATCATTTTTGAATAAGGTATGAATCGCGTATGGCGAAGCTCTGCTGCTGCTGCTGTTGCCACTCCTGCTGCTGTTAATATTTTTGTACCAAGTACTATTGGGGCACTTCTCGGAACATGTTTCGACCAAGCGCGGGATCTTGAAAGACGATAGTGAAGGCAGGTTGTCGAAAGGCTCGCTGTAATCGTTGGAGCGTCTTTCGGACGATGGTTGCCTTTCGACCGATATTGAATAAGAGCGTCCCGAACTTCTGTCTTTTTGGTTCGATAAAGAATTACTACTCGATGAGCGCTTTTTATCCTCCTCGTCATTTCCACTGGCGGCGTCACCAGTGGAACCGTATCCCATTTCCTTTAACGGTTTATTTTTCTCAGGTGTCTCGGACAGAGAGGAGAAGCTTGACTCGTTCTTCGAAGATAGTTTAGGTGCATACGCCGGTGAGCGATTCGATGATGGAGAACCTACGCTCTTTTTATCTTCGCTTGAATCAAGTTTGTTTTCTTCAATTTTTGGATTATTGGTCGATGATTCCACGTCCTTCCTTTTTCCGGGTGTTGATTCGTTACTTGTTTCCTTTGCGAGTTTTGCTTTCGCGGCCGACTGTAAACCATCTTCGGGGGGTGGGCCAGCTCCTCCGATCGTAGAAGGGGTAGTACTAGGATCGTCAATTTCGATGGGAATAAGTCCAGGGTGTGAATTTGCATAAGCAGTAGCGGTGCCATTGCCAGTAACGGTCGCTGTGGCGGTAATAGTGGTGGCTGGGGCGGGAAGGGCGTTGTTGATATTTCGGTCCATCATGGGAGCCTCTCGAAATTTATTTTTGCTGTTAGAGTTTCGGCTACTCACGCCAACGATGTCTAAGAGCTCTTCCACAATATTCTCTAAAATAGTCACTCTTAATTCCAAAGGAATGGCCAATCTCATATCTTCGTCTTCTATTTGTGGGCGAATGGGGTTGTATAACTCCACATTGTTGTTGGCAGAAGGTCTGTAGGAAAAAAGGGGCAGTGAGATCGGTTCGCGATGGTTGTTAGTCACACACGAGATGCTTTCATTCGACGAGTCTTTAGGGCCGTTCACCTTCTCTTTAATTTTGACAACGGCGTCGATATAGGAAGGTGGGGGTGACCTAGACTTCGATGCCTTCTCGACGACGTCCGGGATGGAGGGAGGTGTTATCGGGACGCAATACGGCTTTCTCAGACGGGGATCCGTGGGCAACTCTTCACAGCTGGGAGGAGGCAAGCTTCTTTCAATACAGTCTCTGTAAAAAACTGATTTACTCCCGGCCTTCCTCGATGTTCTTAAACGGTTGTGGTGGTGGTAGCGGCGGTGGTTCCTCGTATGTTTCTCCCCGTATGAGACAAGTTTGCTAAAAAGTTTATCGGTAAACCTGCAATGATTGGTTCCGTTATGAGCACTTCCAGATTCGAGGTTTCGAAATTTTCTTTCCGTTGAGGGAGGTTTGATAATTTCTTGATTCGTCATAAATGCCATGATCACCAGAATCAAAACGGGTCTAAAAAGAAAAATGAATGAAGGAGATTATTAGTCTAGGAATTATCAACGTATCGCGAATAAAAAAAAGGCTTTCATCGTAATCACCTTTTCAAAATATTCGTCAATTTATTCAGTCTTGTCCGTACTCTTAAATTCGGAATGTGAAGGCATTATTAAAGACTTTATAGGAAGCAAAAAATTTTAAAAAATATTTTTTTTTGTCTTAAGTAAATAATAAACTATTCGAAAATAAATTTTATCATTACACCTCCTACATTACTACGTATAATACCGGCAATTATATATACGCACGCCCACAGATGTATATTATTTAATACTCGTCAGCATATTGTAAAAAATAAAATGGATTTTATATTTAAAAAAAAAGTAGAAAAATATATTAATAAATATCGAGTAAAAATCAAATACCTGCTTCAAAAAATGTAAACGTGGTGGCTTGATTTCGGAGAAATTCGTCGAGGGTTTGAAGACGAGTACTTCAAATGAATCTATGGAAAAAGGGGAAAAAAATGTTAATTGAGCGTTTTTGAGCTAAAAATATATTCGCAAAATAGTTTATTTAGTAACTTTTTGACCATTTTAGTTTCTTCCAAATTATTACAGAAATGCGATCGATGTTAATAATAAAAATACTTTTTTTCAAATATTTATTTTTAAGAGCAGATTTTGTTTTGGTCAAATGCGATATATATAATTTATTTTTGAAATACTTATAATAAATGGATAAATTAAAACAATCTCACCTGATAAGAATTATAAATCTGCCTAAAGGAATACTCCTCCAACCAGTCGAGTCTTTCCTAAGAAAAGCGAATCCACTATTTGGTGTTTTGACAACGACAAGAACAAGGGCTCAGCAGTGGTGGTTTCCAAATAAAAAATTGTCTCTTAGGGCGCGAAGGAAAAACACAAACAATCACGGCCGAGACTCGAGGAGGTATCCGCACTCGACTTGGCACTGTCGGTAACTGATGGCACCGATGTCTCTCTCCCTCTTTTATACTTTTTAAACGCTTATGTCAGCAAATTCCAGAGTGCCATATGACGTGGCACTTGCAGACGTTTAGAAAAAATATTATTTTTTTGAAAAACCCGTTTAATCATCAAAAAATGAAACGAAATTTTTTTAATTTTGCGAGAAAGAAATTTTTTAAAATGTGCTTATTAAACGTTCTTTCTATATATCTATCTGTTCAAATATTTCCTTTAAAAACATTTTTTTCCCACCGATATGGAAGGAACGGTTGCCGGGCAATCCAGTTGGCAGTTCACTTCCAGAAGCAGCTTCATTATTGTTTTTCTCTCTCTTTCATCGAAATTTGCTGTAAGCGATAGAGTTCGACTGTCTATTTTTTCTCTGTTTCGGTGCTCGCTTCTCAATGTTTCTATCGATGTTTCTTTACATACAACGTTATTTATCTACGAAGTGTTTTCTTTCGTAAATTTTAGATAGAAAAAGCAATAAAAAATTATATACAAAAAACACAATGTTCGAAGCTTATCGAACAAAACGTCAAAAAATGGATAATAAAAAGTGAAAATATTATATATTTTGGATATTTATTTATTTATTTATTTATTTATTTATTTATTTATATTTATATATTTTGAAAATTAAAATATAAAGAAGTTCTGATAAACTAAACTCCAAATATATTATTATCTTATTATTATTGTTATTATTATTATTTTTTTTTTAAATATATATATCTATATATATAAAAAATTTAAAATTAAGGAATATTTTTTGACTAATCGATTTGGCTATTCCGAGAAATGATATGTTGGGCGTATTGAGTAAGTTTGTAGGTACCTCTTCTCGCCAACTGTGGCCACGTAAAAGCGAATATTAACAAAACTAACGAAAGGACCCCGAGGAAGCCCAAAAATGTTATAATAATGTAATCTCGAAATGAGGTTTCACCTTCATCTCGTCCTCGTTCTTCCTCTCCTTCAGTTGCTATTGTTGAATTTTTGTAACAGAAAATATGGTCACACATCCCATATATGTATAATCCGCAATAATTTTTCGTTTCTAAATCGTAAGGAATCACGATTTCATCCTCTTCCGAGTCAGTCGATCCGTTGAGAACTTCATTATTGTTTTTAAAAATTAACGACGAAGATGCGTCTCCATTTGTCCTATTAGAAATATATTGAAAAACCACGTTTTGGGAATGAGAGTTTCTTTCAAGACCGTACTTTAAAATAACGATAGTTTTATACATAAAAGGATATTCAGCAAAAAAGTTGTCTTTGGTTAAGAGTTGAGCATCCCTCCGAAAAATTATTCTTTTGCCGGTTAATGAATAAAAATCGTTGCGCTCGCATGTTTTTCCTACTTTGACTGAGCGTAGTGCAATAAAATGGACATCTGAATCTTGGCAGTATCTCGATTTCGAAAAATATAAGGTTGAGTTTTGCGTATGATTGAAGAAAAAGTAATCGTTCAAATGTCGTAAAACGACGCAGTATACATCTTTTGCGAGAATTTCACTATCCCAATTTCGGGTAGACTCAGTAGCTTGCAATAGATAAAAAGCGAGAGCCAAAACGAGCGGCATGAATGCCATCTTTTCGCCACCAGATTGCGCAAAATCTGAGCTAAAATTGGTTCGCGGCCGGATTATATTTAAAGGTGTTAACGTTAAACATAATTTTTATTTTATGATTTGTACGATAAAAAGCGTAAAAAAATTATTTAAATTTCTTTTCACCGAGTAACGCGAATAATAATAATAATTCTTTTTATTTATGAAAACTGAAGAAAGCTAGTAATAATTCTTTTTATTTATGAAAACTGAAGGAAGCTAGCAGATATTTTGGAATAATTTTTTTTTATTTTTAAGCCTTTGAAATGCAGTTCGAAGGGGATTTTTTTACCATTTTTTTGAAAGAAAAGTTTTAATCGAGGATTATGACAACAAAAAAATGTCAACATATTTTTAATTCTCGGATTATGCGTTCACAAACAACTCCAAGGGTGTGACGAATATTTCTAATCTGGCATAGTTTTAATTCCGAAAAAAACAGTCAATTTTTAGTATATTTATTAATTAATAATAATATGTAAAACAAAATTTGCATTCTTTTGTGTCAAAAAAACTAACAATATGATAAAATATCGAAGGTGTTAAAGAAATAAAAATGTGTATATTTACTAAGAATGCGAATAAAAACGTTATCTTGATACAATTATTACTAGCCTTTTAGTTGACATGAAAAATATATTTATATTCCTTTCTCGTTGTAAGGAGAAATGAAAACTTTTGACGATAAAAATATTATTGTTAATATCCGTTGAAATAAAAAAATAATCTTAGGCTAGTTACGAGATTAGTCGCGGGATTTCAAGAAACCCACCTGAATCAATCGTTCTCTCCTCTCTTGGCGGCGAAGTTTACAATTGGGAAATCCACAGCTGTCATCGTTGCACGTGTCCAAGTGAAGACGAAGCACGTGACCGTAGATATTTTTTAAAGCACAATTGTGTTTCGCGCTTAAAACGTGATCAAGGACATATTTAAACATGCGGCATAAAGATTTGTGGTCCTTCCTGCAGGACAACGCGTGTCCAAATTCTTGTAAAAAATATTTTAGTTGTTTTCTCTTTAACATTTCTAAAAGAACTTCGGATACATCTTTCGCGGTATCATAGCACAAAGAGCCATTAAATTTCTGAAGTTCTAAATCGAGCAATATACTCATGTTAGCTATAACCATGCGCTGTTCATCAGACCATTTCACGCCTAACGGGCGAGGTAAAATTCGGTTGTGATCGTGTTCGCCATCATCATCATTGTTGACTCCGCTCTTGGGCCCAATAATAAGACCCAAAGAGGGACGGGACATGATCGCTCTTGAATAAGAAACTGGAAATTCTGAAACGTTCTTTTTTACCACAGAGCTACCTTTATCGACCTTTCCCTCCGAGAAGCGGTGTTCAGTTGAAAACGTATTATCATTATTCGCCAGCGTCGGAATGGGTCGATTATTCCTATCGCAATCACCACCACCGACATCGTCGATTCTTCTTCTCTTCGCATCGACCATGATATCTGAGCGGACCCTTATTCTGCCGCAGCCAGAACCCATATATCCAGAGACGGCCGGTTTCATCGTAGCGTGGCTTTCAAATCCGAGAAATATTATCGCTCCTTAGAGGAGGGAGGAATTCGTAGTGTCTGTCAGCGCCGAGATGAGAGGATGGTAGCTTTTATCGTTACAGGTCGGTTTATATTACGAGATTCCGAATAAAGAAAACATTAAATTTGTCAATAAAAGCTGATGCTTCTACGAACTGAAAAAAAAGATTTTGTTTTTTCAAAAAAAAATAAGTTAATGTTAATTATTTTTTTAAGAGAATTAATAATTTTTATTTCAGAGTCCCTAAATAAATTTTTCCTTATTAAAAGTATTTTCAAGAGATGAATAAATTAAAAAATAAATTAACCTTCGACTTATAGTTCCCGCCGAGGCGTCACTATATGACGTCATTATCGGTTTGTCGACAGTTTAAGCTTGGACCTAACGTGCTCGCGCTACGCTTTTTAGGGTGTAAACGATCGTTGGGCCGGTTATAATGACGTTTCAAGGAAACTGATATTGGCCGAAGGTCTAAGTGTTAAAATACAAAAGTTCCCAAAGAAAATAATTCACAAAATTTTTTTTCAAGTCGAAATTATTTTTTTTTTGGAATTTACGC
This sequence comes from Trachelipus rathkii, assembly GCA_015478945.1. Taxonomy (NCBI): domain Eukaryota; kingdom Metazoa; phylum Arthropoda; class Malacostraca; order Isopoda; family Trachelipodidae; genus Trachelipus; species Trachelipus rathkii. The sequence goes on from JABUQX010021876.1 coordinate 18,390, forward strand.
AAAGACCTTCGACTTATATCAGTTCCCGGTGAAACGCTACTGTTTTACGTCTCGTAAAAATTGAACATGAAAATTTTTTATTAATTTTAATTTTTAGGTATATTTCGCAATCAGGGATGATAAAAATAAATTTCTCACTTTATATATTTTTATTTTCACAAAACATATATGTATATATATATATATATATATATATATATATAATATAAAAATATAATATAAATAAAAATATATAAAAAAATATATATATATATATATATATACTATATATATATATATATATATATATATATATATATATATATATATATATATATATTTGTAAAAACTAAAGGCGAAAGAAGCTTTATATTTTCAATTACCAAAATAAGAGTTGAATATTCTATAAATTTCATCGTCTAAGTACGTTTGAATTTCTTTATTGGATTTCGAGGAAAACCTCTCGTAAAGGTAATTTAGGTAAACGCCGACAAAAATCTTATATTTAGACTCTCCAGGGTCGGACTCCTTCTTTCGGCTAAACGATGCGAACATATTCCGGTCTCCCAAAAAAGTAGCGGTGAAGCGTTTATCTCTCGGGCTGCTCGGAATAAAAGAGGGGTCGAAGACCAATTTGCTCTTTTTGGAGTCGAGGCGAACGTACCGTCCCAACGCATCGATGACTAGCCTGTACCAAGTCGGAGTTATCCCCGACCTCATTTTTGATATGCGACGATAACTCGGGGCCTTCGCGAATCTGCAGAAGGCAATCTCTACGAGAAAATCTGAAAGATCGGAGGCGAGCTCATCTTCTCCGCAATCGGTGACGCAGAGCCGTTCGGCGAAATAGTTTTTGATCCTGAAGGACAAGCGACAGTTCATGAAAGGGATTTTAATCTGATTTTTTTTTCTCCTGTTGACGTTGTTAAACATTTCGCCCATGACCCTTTTCACTTGCTTTAGCATCTCTTCGCTGACGATATTATTTTCCATATCGTCGACGATTTTAGATACCGAGGAATTCGCTCGCGAAGCGTTATTGCTGTCGTTGTTACCACTGACAACGGAGGCGGCGGCGGCGACAGTAGCGGCAGCGTATGACGATGGATATTCTATCGTCACTTCGGTGTTCTGACACATTACGGTTTCCTTCACCAAATTTCCGATGGAGGAAAAGGATGCGGGATGGGAAGGCGGGAGATCAGAAACGATTTTCGGAATGTGAAATAAATCTTTGATATTCCGAATTTCACTAACCATATTTTCACAATCTGGGTTCATTAACGAGGCGGAAGGGGGGTGGTCAGAGCTGTTTGTTTCCCGTTCAAAGTCTCCTTTTTCTCTCGACGGCGGAGATGTTGCAAAATTAGTTTCTTCGGGTGACTGACAACCGCCCGATTCGTAATCCGTAGAAAGTCGACGACCATCGTTCGATTCGTTCGTTCGTCCAGTTTCGATGGAGGCTGTGGGTGACGGATTTCGTCTCGAATCGAGTATAAGAGAGTCCACGTTAAAGCTATTTTTAATATTTTTAGGAGTCGACGAATTTCCTCGCGGGCCTTCAACGTTTGGTCTTTCTCGAAGTAATTGCCGCGGCGGCTGAGGCTGCTGCTGCTGCTGCTGGGCGCATTCTCGATCGTGAAAAAGGTGACTCTCTGGCGGTTGTTGTTGTTGCTGCTGCTGCTGCTGCTGCTGCTGCTGCTGCTGCTGCTGCTGCTGCTGCTGCTGCTGCTGCTGATGCTGATGCTGCTGGGCGTATTCTTCATCGTGAAAAAGGTGACTCTCTGGCGGTTGTTGTTGTTGCTGCTGCTGCTGCTGCTGCTGCTGCTGCTGCTGCTGGGAGATGTATTCGCTAACAGCAGCTGCGGTCTTTTCACCCTCGTGAAAAAAGAGACTAGGTAAAGGTTGCTGCTGCTGCTGCTGCTGCTGCTGCTGCTGCTGCTGCTGCTGCTGCTGCTGCTGTTGTTGTTGTTGCTGCTGCTGCTGCTGCTGCTGCTGCTGCTGCTGCTGCTGCTGCTGCTGCTGCTGCTGATGCTGATGCTGCTGGGCGTATTCTTCATCGTGAAAAAGGTGACTCTCTGGCGGTTGTTGTTGTTGTTGCTGCTGCTGCTGCTGCTGCTGCTGCTGCTGCTGCTGGGAGATGTATTCGCTAACAGCAGCTGCGGTCTTTTCACCCTCGTGAAAAAAGAGACTAGGTAAAGGTTGCTGCTGCTGCTGCTGCTGCTGGGTGTATTCAGGAACCAAAAATAGTGCCAGCTGCTGCTGCTGCTGGGTGTATTCAGGAACAAAAAATCGTGCCAGTTGCTGCTGCTGCTGCTGCTGCTGCTGCTGCTGCTGCTGCTGCTGCTGCTGCTGGTGCTGCTGCTGCTGCTGCTGTTGCTGCTGCTGCTGGGAGATGTATTGGGTAACAGCAGCTGCGGTCTTTTCACCCTCGTGAAAAAAGAGAATCGGTAAAGGCTGTTGCTGCTGCTGCTGCTGATGCTGCTGCTTTTGCTGCTGCTGCTGGGAGATGTATTGGGTAACAGCAGCTGCGGTCTTTTCACCTTCGTGAAAAAAGAGAATCGGTAAAGGTTGCTGCTGCTGCTGCTGCTGCTGCTGCTGCTGCTGCTGCTGCTGCTGAGTATATTGGGTAACTTGTAATAAATTCGGTTCCTGGTAAGGAAACAAACGCGGTTGACAATGATTTTGCTGAAGGTATTCGAGTCTTCCTAGGTTGCTTGCACCTTCTTGATAAAAGAGGTACAGTTGACTTATTTTTTGCTGTTGGGTGTATTCTGAAACAACATTATGCGATTGTAGCGGTCGCTGATGATGATATTCAAAAACTTTGGGGTAGGTCTTTACTTCGTGAAGTTGTTGTTGTTGCCGTTTCCTAGCATATTCTGGAATAAAACTTGTTTTCGAATTATACAACTTATAGTCTTCTAAATTCCCTAAATTTTTAATTGAGTGAGATTCGTAATCTAAATTTGCTTTCTGTGCCAAAGACAAGCGATAATATTGGTGTTCTTGTTGCTTCCGCACGCGTGCTTCGTCGAACAAACTGGGGAGAGCGGGATTTTCTTTAGGCTGCTTTCGCGGAAAAAGATGTAAATCCTTATCAAAAATTGTAGTTTTTTCAATCTCCTTTAATCCTTCGTTTTCCCACAATGGACTCAATTCCTTTCGATGTATTCTCAAATCCAATCCAGCGTCTGAAATATTATTTATATTATTATTATCATTATTTTCATATGATAAATGATGAAAATATTTTAATTTTTTCTAGCTCTAAAAAAATATAAAATGATGTTTTTTCAAGCAAAGTTTCGAAACGGAAATTTATATTTCATGAACATAAATTATGTTTCTACTTTTATTTAAAAAAAACTAACATCTGCCTTTAGAATTTTGCGCATTCCAATCGATAGGTCTGTCCACTACGACGTCTTCGATTTCCGTCTCATCTATTGTTTCTGAAACTGAGGCTGCTGCTACTGCTGGTGATGGCGATGGCGATGGCGGTGGCGGTAGTGGTGGCGATGGCGATGGCGATGGCGGTGGCGGTAGTGGTGGCGATGGCGATGGCTCTTTCGAAACGGCAGTTCGGTAGTGGCAGGGATTTGGTGCGGAGTCAATTTTATTTCGACGGCTAAATTCAGGATGGCAATTACCTGCTAGAAGAAAATAAATAAATTTTCCTCCTAAAATAAATAAATAAAAATTTCCATTTTTTCAAAATAAAATGAGACAGAAGTGAACATATATAATTAAATTTTACTTACCGGATTCGCCCTGACGATGAAGAAGATATCCATTTCTTTTCTTGAAAGGGAGTGGCGGTGGAAGATAAATTCTTTTCTTTAATGGGAGGATGATCTTTTCTTTTTTTTCTTCGAGAATATTGCTAGATTCGAGTTGACAGGATTTTTCTTTTTTTCTTCCTTTTGATCGACCTTTCCTTTGCCGTTTTTTAGAATTTTTAACCGATTTTCCCGAAATTGCGACCACATCTTCCATAAGCTCGAAACTATTTTTTTCTTTACGATTCCTGTTTTTCGCCATATTTTCAACACTGGAGGAATAGGAAGAAGACGCTTCGAAGCTAGATTTAAATCTTTTTGCTTTATCGCCGCCATCCTTCTCCTTTTCGATTTTTCTAAATTTAACTTTTAATCCGTAACTATGGTCAATGTCTTTGCCGCACCAAGAATCATCACTACTCGTCTCCGCTGAATGTTTGGTTATTTTCGCAAGCAAAATTTCCTCATTTTTTTTGGAATGCATATCCTTACAGGACGACACCCTGTAAAATATATTGTAAAACTAAGATATTCGAACGAATAGAGACAATTACCATTCCTCCACTCGATTCGGAGAAAGTGAATAAATTTTCAAAGTCTCGAGGGCTTATATATATTCCCAGCCGTGGGCGCTATCCCACCCATATTGCTGAGCTTGCAAAACTACTTCGCGTGCAATTGGTTCCCGCGCATTGAAGACCCCACCCATTTTCGCGAACCCCCGCACTATTTCCCCATCCGAATCGTTTTTTACGTTGCTCCCTGCGCTCGAATGACCGTTATTAGTTAAACAAATAACGCCCCAATAACCTACCCCTACAAACCCGTCGCGTATCGCTAATCTTGCAAAAATGTTTCGTATTTTATTGGCACCGATAAGCTAAGGTGTCCGCCTTACACGACGCCTCCTTTCATTAAATTCGACTCACGAATACAGCGTGAGTGCGTCAAACCTTGAAAAAATATAATCGGCGGCTGAGAGAAATTTGATATTCTTTTGATATGATTTGTAGTTATAAACAAAATTATTATTGTATTCGTTAATAATTAAAAATATATACATTTTTTGAATGTTATTTTTCCTTACACTCCTAAACCAATTAATGGCTTTTTATTGCTTATAACGTGTGATAATTTCCTTTCATGGGGAATCGAGAAATCGCCTGAATGTGGTGTAAGTCGAAGGTCTAAGTGCAAATTCCGAAAAATAATTTCGACTTAAAAATTTTTTGTGAATAATTTTCTTTGAGAATTTTTATTTTTTACCACTTAGACCTTCGACATATACTTAGACCTTCGACGTATATCAGTTCCCTTCCAAACGTCACAATATAATGTTGAAGCGATAGTTTATACCTATAATGTGTGCCGCGATAACGTTTTTTGGGTTCCCTTCGAAATGACACTATAAGATAGTGTCGCCTTACGGGAATCGCGAAAGCGGCTGAACGCTTTCAAATACCATTTTCTTAAGCTCGAACTATCGTTAAACCGATTATGACGTCATATAGTGACGCCGCTTAGGGAACTGGTATAAGTCGAAGGTCTAAGTGCAAATTCCGAAAAATAATTTCGACTTAAAAAATTTTTGTGAATAATTTTCTTTGAGAATTTTTATTTTTACCACTTAGACCTTCGACTTAGACTTAGACCTTCGACTTATATCAGTTCCCTTCGAAATGTCACTATATCGGGTTGAAGCGATAGTTTATACCTAAAAAGGTGTCGCGCGATCACTTTAGGTCGTTTTTGGGTTCCCTTCGAAACGTCACTATAATATAGTGTCGCCTTACGGGAATCGCGAAAGCGGCTGAACGCTTTCAAATACCATTTTCTTAAGCTCGAACTATCGTTAAACCGATTATGACGTCATATAGTGACGCCGCTTAGGGAACTGGTATAAGTCGAAGGTCTAAGTGCAAATTCTGAAAAATAATTTCGACTTTAAATTTTTTTCTGAATAATTTTCTTTTAGATTTTTTTTTACCACTTGGACCTTCGACTTATACTTACACCTTCGACTTATAACCTTCGAATTTCTGCTTTTACGACGATATTTTGTAAAAAAAAATTAAATCTAAACATTTTTTTTATTTTTATTTTTTATTTTTTGTTTTATTTTATTTATTTTAGTTAGCCATAAATAACTATTTCTCATAGAAACCGGTTTTCATGGGCACCTAATATAAAAATATTAAAAAATAAAAAAAAATAAAAATAATAATAATAATAATAATAATAATAATAATAATAATAATAATAATAATAATAATAATAGTAATAATAATAATAATAATAATAATAATAATAATAATAATAATAATAATAATAATAATAATAATAATAATAATAATAATAATTTCTCATAGAAACCGGTTTTTAGGGGCTTATAATATAAAAAAATTAAAAATTAAAAATCACCTAATATTTAAAAGAATTAAAAATTAAAAATCACCTAATATTTAAAAGAATTAAAAATTAAAAATCACCGATATAGTGACATTTCATCGGGAGCTACAAAGTCCAAGATTCTTTAATTAATTTTTTGATTTTCTCGACAAAATCTCGCTTAGGGAACAAAAAATTTATTTGGCCCCATCTCCCGAGTAGTCGAAAGTAACGTTATTTCGTGCCCTGATCGGATTTTTCGCTTTAATTTTCAAAATGTTCTTTAGAAGGCCAGAAACCCCCTGAAAATAACGAGGGGTATCTAAGCACCTTACAGCTGCTTTTAGTTTTACGATATCCGAAGCCGCTTCGAAAAATGATCGACGGATCGCGATAGGCGACCGCAGTTTCGATCTATTACTTCGTCACCACACGCTTAAACTTACTCGGCTACTCAAAGTCCTAGATTACGTAATTATTTTTTTGATTTTGTCGAGAAAAATTTGCTTAGGGAACGAAAAATTTATTTCGCTCCATCTCCCGAGAAGTCTAAAGTAACGTTGTTTCGTACCTAGATCGGGGAGTAATTGGGGACATCTCGAGATTTTTTCATGTTAATTTTCAAAGTGTTTTTTAGAACACCCGACACACCCGCAAATTAGCGAGGGGAGTCTAAGCACCCTATAGCTGCTTTTACTTTTACGATATCTGGAGGGCTTCGAAAACTAATCGACGGTTCGCGATAGGCCACAGCCGTTTTGATCCATTGCTTCGTTACGATACGCGCAACTTGCACTCTGACCTTCTTCTTATATTAGTTCCCGGTGAAACGTACCATTGTCTTAAGAATATCAATAATAAATGTCATCTAACAGTATAATAATTTGGGTTAATTAAATTCAGGACGCAAATATTTTTTTAATCGAGCCTTCCCTATATAAAAACCTTTATGAATGTTAAATATAGACACGAAATAAAACATTACAGAAAATGCGATTGTTGGTAAAAAATTTACTGTTCAAAATTTCAACATGTTTTTAAAAAAAAAATAATGTTTTTTAATGAATTAAATTAATAATGTTTTTAAATAAAAAAAGGTACATTTCTATAATTAAGACTAAAAGTAATTTTCCGAAATGAAACAAAAAAAATTAATAAATAAGTAATAATAATGATTACGATAATGCATAAAATTTCTATTCGTTAGCTAATATAATACGCTCGTATCCGTTTTATTTTCTTCGAGTATAAAGAAGCTCCTTTTTCTTCTCACCAGTTCTTCTCATGACGTCCAGTCCGTCTTCAAATCACTCGCGCCGCTCCTCTTCTTCTAGAAAAAGTACGACGACGCATCAACGCTGGCTGACAAACTAGGAAACCGGGAAGGGGGTCGGCGTCGCTCTTAAGATTCTTCGTCCATAGCGGTCATGCTGCTATAGGTTAAAGCGTTTTAGCACTCCTTCGGTGATGTCCTTCTTCGTTTCATTAAGAAGTTCGACCGCCAGGTTTCTCCTAGCGGATCTGTACCGATATTGGCTGTTCGGGAACGCCCAACCCGGTCTGAAACGTTTCAACTTCAACATGCTTTCAACCGCGTCGCAGAACATCCTCCTGTAACCGAAAATTTGATCGACGATTTCTTTCGACAAACCGTATTCTTCCTCTCTCGCCATTTTCTCGAGGTCCTCTAAAGTGAAGTCGCCGATGTTTTCCTTATCTTTGCAAGTTCTCAGCAGGCGGGCGTTGAAATGCGGGGTAACTTCGAGATTGTCCAAGCGTTTATCGCAGAATCTCTTCAGCTTGTTTTTCGTTACTGCTTCCTTCCATCGAGGATTCTTGAGGTAGCTACGAGGCCTGAGGTAGTCCGCGGTTATAGCTTCGATGACAGGCTTAGATTTTCTTTCTTTCGTTAACAAACGGGCGGCTACGGAGAGAGTCGGGTCGTGGACTTTCGTGAAGATGTGAATTAAAATATCACCGTAGCTGTTCTTATAATTCAAAGCGCAGAAGATTCGAAAAATAATTTCGCGTTGCAATAGGATGAAAATACGAGCTCTCATTTTTATCGAAAACTGGTCGATGTCATAATCTAGAAAGAATATCGTTTTCCCCAAGTTTTCCGAAAAAAACCTTTTGACTTTGAAGCCGTCGTATTCGCTATAGTAACTACCACTCACAGCCGACTCCGGATCTTTCAGTAGGAGGTTTTTGTAGCTCTGGAAGATTTCCCAATCCGCGTAAACGGAGGCCGTCGCGCGTATGCATTTCAATACGTCCCGAGATAAATCGGGCCATCGTAGTTTCTTGAGAATTTTGAATTGAATATGAAGAAATATCAACGCGGCTAGGTGAGCGGCTTTATCGGAGAGGTGGGGGTTTCTGAAAACGCAAAAGCAAAACAGGTCGACGAAAACGTCCGTCTGCAGGATGCGTTTTACGACGCTCACCAATTCCGGAGTGAATAGAGGGACGACGGCGTTGAATATCGTTCGCTCGTCCAATTTCGAAAGCGTCGTCGGGTTTGCCTCCCCCCCGCCCTCTCCGAACACCGATTTATCCGCCTGAGTATCCAACACCGTTTGGCTCACCCTCCAGAAGAGATTTCTCGGGTCGGCCAATGTCGCGGTTAGCTTCCAAGGATTCGATTGCGATGTTTTGTTTATTTCGGCTTTTATCGGATATCCGGGGACGGGAAAAAGGCTAAGGAAGGCGAATTTATCCCTGCTCAAAAGTTGCCATAAAAAAACACCCAGCAGGTTTTCTATCATGGAATCGTGCGTCACTCGGCACGCATTTTTATCCATTTCTTCGTTTAGTAGAAATTTAGATATTTCGGCTTTTTCGGATTGCACGACGTCCAAGACCCGTTTTACCTCGTCCCCCGTAAAGTCGTCTCGACATCTTCTGATCTCGTCGTTTCTGTAGTTATAAGGTACTGTTTCCTCGCGTCGCGATAACCTTTCCAATTCTTTCTCGGTCGTCCACTTGTCCAAACGATTAACCGAGGAAGGTAACAAGAATTTGGCCATCTTTATTTGCGTGGGAATTTCGATTTTCGGGAATTTCCCCACTAGTTCCGGTAGGGATTCTACGAACTCCCGGAGAAAAAAGGCTCGTCTCTTTAGGTCGTATCGAGCTAAGTCGAACTCCGTCTGAGGTTTTTTAGGGTCCACGTTCTCCGAGCAGAGAACTTTAAACGCTTCTTTCATCAGTGACTTCATCACTCCTACGCATCGTTCTATTTTGCGTCCTTCGTGGCGTAGGGCTACTGCGTCACCTCGAAATTTTTCGATATTGATTTCAGAGTGTAATTTCCATCGTCGACACATTTTCTTCAGCACGTCGATGCTAATAGTATTTTTTTCGACGTATACGAGATCTAACTCGCAACGAACTCCCAATATAAAGAGCGTCATTTCCAGAATTTGATCGATCACCGACGGATGAACTTCGTAGAAGATATATTCCTCGGTCGTCGTGATCGTGTCCCGAGATTCGTCCATAATAATGTTGTTTTGTCGATCGTACAACGGCGGGCGGAGAAATATCTTAGGAGTCACGATGATGTACTTACTGTCCTCGGTGCCATCTAAAACGATCTCTTTGAAGCGACACTCCGCCTCATCCAATAATCTTGGATTTTCCAATTGCAAAATGGAATATTGTTTTCGATCGACAAGGACGCTGTAGACGGTTATCTTCAAAAAGGCCGCCATTTTTGAACAGCGCCCGCGAAAGGTCTCTTCAAAATGTCAAAACGAGAAGCCAAAATGGGCGTAAGACGGTTTAAATTTCTCACTTGGCTCCTTCAGCACTGAAAACAAGCAAAATGGATCGCGGATGCTCTCCGCTCACCTTTCCATTCATAATGATGATGTTCGAATCGAGGAGAAGTCTTTTATATACCCGTTTAGCCCCCTCTTCAACCCGTCACTATGCTGAGTCAGGGATTATAAGATAATTAAACTATTACTACATATTTATTGTTTTATTAATTAATCCAAAAAATATAAATAATTTAAAAAAAAGCAAAAAAAAATGTGCAATGTGTATTCTTAAAATATTTATAAACCATCATTTTAATGTAATGTTATATATATATATATATATATATATATATATATATATATATATATATATATATATATATATATATATATATATATATATATATATATATTTATATAACTATATAACTATATATATATATATATATACTATATATATATATATATTCGCAATTATTTCCTTTTGCTACTACAGCTTAATAAATATATTGTCATTATTAATTCGCTTTTTTACACTTTTAAAAAGTAAAGGTTTCTCTTTTTTAAGGTTAATTTAGTCGATGGTTCTCAAAGATGTATAAAAGGACGAAACGTCGCTGCTAAGCGCACCTATTTCTCTAAGCTTTTCTACTATTTTTTCAACTTTTTCTCTAGACAGAGGGAGTGGGTGTTCGTAGTAGGATGGTTTGAGGTTGTATCCGAGGAACACTTTTTTGAAAGGAGATCCGCTCTCATGGGTGAATTTGAAATACAGAGCGCGCGGCTTTTCTTTTCGGATTTTTATCACCGCGATGTCGTCGAGGTTCACTTCTTCTTCTTTGGTAAGTCTGGCCAAGTTAATTCCGACGCATTTTCTTAGATCAATGAAATCGCTGCGGTTCATTTTTCGCATTACGCAACGACTGTTGCCGCTTCCGCTGCTTCCGCTGCTTCCGCTATGTTCCGCCCGTTCCGCATTTTTTATTAGCGAAACGTATTGTTCCGCAGTGTAGACGGGTTTTGATTTCGACTCCTTTTCTATCAGTTTCCTAAAGGACGAATTGATATAAAATTCACCCTCCATCTCCATATGTCCTTTTTTGGAGAATCTATGCGTTATCGATTTAACTGGAAGCTCGGAACAAGCGAAGACGTAGGCGGAAATGAACGATTCTAACGTCCACATGTCGATGAATTTATCCGTATAAAACGTCAGGTCGATATCTTGGCCGCTTTCTTCGGCTCTCACTGATACTTCCTTGATAAATTCCAGCAGACTGGACGTGGCCTCGGGCGGTGAATCGGTTCCTTCGCCCTCGTCCCAAATGTAGAAGCGAACCGAATTTTCCTTGCATTCCCAAACCGCGAAATTATAAAAGTTGATTTTGGGAGTGTAATAAAGCGAAGACGACGAAGCGGCAACCGGGAACGTGAGCGCCTCTTGCATTTTGTAGTAGGCCACGACGTAATTCGCGTCATCGTTGGCTTTTTCTTGATCGCGTTTTTTTGATTCGTTCACAAAATTTTCTTCCCTCATGTGAGCTTCGAACGCTTCTTTCATTTTTTCTTTTTCTTCATCCGCGGCATTATCGTACGCGTAACACGTTTCGCACCGATCATCATCGTTTTCGGGTGGAAGGCGGGATATTTTGAACTTTTTCGTGAATATTTTAAGGTAGGTTTTGTAGCTACCGAGGGGACGTTCTCCACCGTCCGAAGTTTTCTTTTCGCGATATTCGTTCGCGTAGTCTCGATGCAAATCTTTAACGGTTTTGCCTTTATGTATATAGAGCCCCGCCTCCGATCCTTTGGTGGCGGCGGCGGCGGCGACGGCAGTGGCGTTTTGGGCCGACGATATGGCCGCTGCGCGAAGACCCTCTATTTTCGGGATAGACACGATATGCTCTCGAATGTCATCTAGGATTCGGTTATCTAACCTCTGGCGATTACATTTTCCTCTGAAATCTTCGGCGTTAAACTCATCTTTTTCTTCTTTTCTTTCTATCACCGTTCTGATGGGTCTATCGGTGATTTTGAAAGTTTGCTTGAAAAAGTCTTTACAGACGCGAACTCGCTCGCCGTCGCATTCGATGTAAAAGGCGTTTTTAACGCGTCTTTTACGACCGTGTAGTTCTAAAGGGGTGACGCTGTCGAGATCACCACCACTGTTGCTGGTGCTGCTCTTGCTGCTGCTGCTGCTCTTGCTGCTGCTGTTGCTGCTGCTTGGTCTAATAGGTTCTATGAGAGAAGCGATGAATTTTCGCTGGAGTGCGACGTTCGCGTATTTAATATACTGATTTCTGGCCCTTTCGACAAATTTAAGGGATACGCGTCTGGGGCACTCGAGTCTGCATTTTACCTGACAGGTTAGCTTCTTCATCATCCCTTTTCGTTCGTGAAAAGAGATCGACCGATCACCGCAGATACAAATCAAAAAGGAAGTGGAACAACTCCTGTGTTCAAAGTTTTAGTCGATAATACGAGGAAGAGGCTCAAGATTGATTCTTATGTATTGGTAAAAAAAAAAGAAAAAAAAATTATTTTATGTTTTATATTCGCTAGGAGCACGCCAACGGCTTGTATTTAATTAAAAAATAATAATTTTTAAACCTTTTTTATTAATTAATCAACCTATTTTTCGAGGAATAGGGTATGACTCAGTTGCTTTTTTTTGCGTCAAAAATAAAACTTCAAATTCTTCTGGGTTAAATAAATAATAATAATGGTAATAATACGCTGTTTAAAATCGATTTAATATGCGCTGTCGGTATTAAACAAAAATATCGAATGTATAAAAAAATATTGATGTTTTATACAAACAAATATTCGTGGTAAGAGAAATAACACCACGATTTACCCACCACCTACCATATGGGAACCGCGCTTCATAATTTGTTAACGTTTTCATTTGTCACGTTTTCGACTGGATTGGTAGTTGGTGGTTCCTTTCTTACGAGATCTCGCGAAGGCTGAAGTCCTTCTTTCGAGTATTTCTTTTTGACAATGACGTTGATAACCTTATCCGTAATATTGAAAGTTTTCTTGAAAAAGCCCCTGCATATTCGATTCTTCCCTTTATCGACAAACAAGTAAAACGCGTTATTTAAGTTTCTGCGACTGCCTGGCACCGGATATCGATATCTCGGCATGAATCTTTTAATAAGCCGCCCCAAAAATCTTTCCTTGCTTTCCGTGTTCGCGAGTTTTAAATAGTCTTCGAAATTTTCTCTTCTACTCTTTTGATCTACTTTGCCCTCGCAAGAGAGACAGCAATTTACGTCGCAAAATGGACTGCGCTGATTTTCGTTTTTCGATCGTTTTCTTTGGTTCGCGCGAACTACGGCTCTTATATCTTTATCTTCTATGTTGAGAGTTTTTTTGAAGAAAGTCTTGCATACTCGAATCCACCCGTCATCTAAAAGAAAATATCCATTATTCCTTCGTCTTAGACTGCTCGGTTTTTCATATTTAGGATAACATCTTTTGATGCGTTTCTTGAGGAAACTTTGTCGTAGGGGTTTCTGGTTTTTAATTTCCAAAAACTCGGAAAGATTTTTTTGCAACACATCCTCGTTTATAATATTTCCGCATTTGAAGCGGCAATTTTTATCGCAGGACGGCTTTTCCATGTTCCGAACTACTACAAAGAAAGAAAAAGAGTTAAGTAGTGAAAAATAACTGAAACTATTTCGCCAATAAATATATCAATATGTAGGGAAAATATATTTAATCATCATTATTTAATTAAATTATTGTTATTTTTGTTAATTTTGATTTTCCTTTTACGACCAAGAATTAAAAAAATTTATTTTAAATTATTATATTGAAATGAAATTATCATTAATAATAATAAAAGATAAATACAATTTGATAAATATATTATATATATATATATATATATATATATATATATATATATATATATATATATATATATATATATATATATATATATATATATATATATATATATATATATATACGTATACAATATAACAATAAATCTCATGCGAGGATCGGTCTAATGGTGGCTTTTATAGGTCCCCTACAGCACGGACACGACGTGAGGGCAGGTGCGCACGAAGAACATGTCATCATGTGTCTACAAGGTAAAAATATGATTTCCGTGTCTTTGTCCAAGCAAACTTTGCAAATCATTTTCTCAAAAACACGTTGGATTTGCGCTTCTCGGGATCGCGAATTTTTGGAAAAAGCCGCTTCTGCCTCTGCTTCGGCGCGCATTTCATCAATAGTAGGAAGGTCGTTAGGATAATTTCTAGTATCGTCTTCGATATTGCGGTTGCTGTTAGTAGCGATCGGATTAATACTCGGTTCATTTATCGTTATTCTGATCGATTCATCATCGTCCTCATCGGAATTTTCAGTTCGAAATAAGGGCGGGTCAGTAACGGGATCCCAAAGCCTCTCAGATCCGCAAATAGGGCGATATGTAATACCCAACCTCATAATTTGTTCGGGAGAAAGCTTTATCAATTTGCGACGAAGTTCGTTAGATACAAAATTATGATTTCCTAGCATCGCGTAATACGACTTCGAAATCCAAGATTCTTCGTAGGAAATGATTTTTCAAAAAAATTGTTTTAACCTCGCCCACCACTGTTGTACAACGAAATCTCTTTAAGTGTGTTGGTCACTTCTTCTTAAACCTCACACATCGGCGCAACCGACTGATACGCTACGGGTAAAAATGATTATATTATATAAGATTTAACTTTTATTTTGAAATACAAATAAATTAACAATAATATATAGATAATAATAAAAATATAAAGACAATTCAATAAACTAAATTTATTGTGCCCTATATGTAGCACATGTAAAAATAAAAAAAAAAAATTGTGCCATCTAACGGGAACCAACTAAAGGATCTCAGCACTGGTACACAATTTTGTGCCAAAAATTGGCACAAATCCCTTTATTACCTAAAAATTTTTGTGCCAATTTTGTGCCATGTTCCCAATAGGGGGTTTTGACACAACTTTGTGCCATGTTCCCAATAGGGTGTTTTGACACAACTTTGTGCCATGTTCCCAATAGGTGGTTTTGACACAACTTTGTGCCATGTTCCCAATAGAGGGTTTTGACACAAATTTGTGCCAAAGCCATGTTCCCCATCTAATCTTGGGTAAAATAAATGGAAGTTTGTCGCGCGAAACGTCAGTATGTAACAACGACGTTTCCGAGAGAAATTTGGCGTCGTGTGTTTTTTTTTAATTTTTTTTCAGTTTAGTTAACTCTAAAAAAATATTTATCGAAGAAGATTGAATTTAAGGGAGACTAAACTAAAAAAAATAATAATATATAGAGTACAATTAAAAATTAACTTAAAAAAATCTTAAGGGTACCCCCTCGCGCTTCGATCAGGGCACGAAATAACGTTACTTTTTACTTCTCGGGAGATGGTGTAAAATAAATTTTTAATTTCTTAAGCGAGTTTTTTTTCGAGGGAAACAGAAAATAATAATTACGGTATCTAAGTGCGATAAATGATGACGCACGAATATTTGCAGTTCATATTTTTTTTTGTTCGTTTTTTTTAAATATAGAATAATAATTAATAATTACAATAATTTCATAATATATTTATTATTATTTTAATTACAGGATTATTTGGGTTGATTAAATAAAACAAAAAATATTTTTATTTTTATTTATCCCAAAACCGCTGAGTCATCATCGTTAGGCGCTGGTGAATAAGCGTGTATATAAATAACTTTTTCTCGGATCGGAAGTCATTCCTTTTCACACCGTTCGCAGGGCAGACAGAGTGAATATGCGACCTATTTACTCAAAGCTTCGTACTAGAATGACAAATGAGAGTCGCTGTCATACACCTCCCGAATTATTAGCGAACATTAATAAGCCCCGATAACGAAAGAATGGAGCTGCGTATATATTTCTCGTGCAGGGGCTGTTTATAAATTGAAAACGTAAATTACATCTACAACTCTACCGCGTTTGGGATTGTTATTATTATTCGAAATGGCTACTTTGAAGATAAATGTCTACAGCGTCATCGTCGAAGGAAAAGCCTGTACGATATTAGAATTGGAAAATCCCAGGAGATCCGTCTATACGGAGGCGGGCCACAACGAAGAAGAGATCGTTTTAGACGACGCCTTGGGTAATTACATCATCGTGACTCCGAAGGTTTGTTTCCGCCCAATGTTGTACGACGAAGAGAAAAATATCATCATCGACGAATCTCGGGACACTATTTCAACGTCCGAAGAGTACATTTTTCTCGATATCCAACCCGGAAGGGTCGAAAGCATTCTGGAAATGATACTTTGTATATCCGGGGTTCCTCTCAATTTACACCTCGAATACGTCATAAAAAGTATCGTAAGCATTAGCGCGCTGAAGAAAATGTTTCGTCGATGGAAATTTCATTCAGAAATGTACCTTGAAAATAATCGAGGATGCGCGATGGCCCCGTTCTACGCAGAGCAGAAAATAGAACGCTGCGTACGGGTGATGAAATCGCTGATGGCGGACGGATTTAAAGCTCTCTGCGAGGAAAACACCGACCCGAATAAATGTCCGATGGAGTTCAACTTGACTTTATGCGACCTAAGAATTGAAGCTTTTAGGCTTGTGGAGTTTGTAGAATCCATGTCGAAACTAATCGGAGAATTTCCGAAATTTGAAATTCCCGCCCAAATAAAGATGGCCAAATTCGTGTTAACCTCATCGGTTAATCATTTGGACGTTTGGGGAACGGAGGAAGAAGTAATAAAGTTATCTCGACGTTCCGAATCCCAAATTTCGAACTACCTAAATGGCGAATGCAGAAAATGCCAAGACGAATTTACGGAGAGAGATAATAAACAAATTCTGGAAGCCGTGGAATCCGAAAGAGAAGCGATAGAAAAATTTATAAGAGAAGAACTGGACAAAAACTTTTGCCGAGTGATGTACGATTCTTTGATAGAAATCCTCGTACATGAAAGATTCTCGGAACTTTTGGATAGGGGTAAATTCTTTTTTTTTAGGCTTTGTCCCGCCCCGGGAGTTCCGATTTTAGCAGAAATAAACGAAGCTACGCAATCGAGTCCCTGGAAGCTAACCGCGACACTGGCCGACCTGAGGAACGTCTTCTGGAGCGTTAGTCAAATAGTCTTGGATAAAAACGCGGATAAAGTGACATTCGGAGGCAAGAAAGGAAACCCGGATCTCGTCGTATTGGACGACAAAACCAGTTTCAACGCCGTCATTCCCCTATTTACACCGGAATTGGTCGACATTATAAAATTGATCCTGCAAACGGATGTTTTCGCCTCTCTGACTACTTTCTGCATTCATAGAAACCCCCATCTCTTTGACAAAGAAGCTCACCCAGCGGCGTTGATTTGGCTCTGGGCGAAATTTACGTTGCTCAAGAAAGAATCGCCAGATTTTTCGGAGGAGCGATTGAAATCCGTATTCGCCACCATTTCCGTGTACATGGAGTGGGATCGTTTCAAATACTATAAACGCCTCCTGCTTGAAGATCCGGAGTCGGCGGTGAGCGGTGGCTATTACGGCGAAGACGATGGATTCAAGGAGTGGAAGAAACATTCGGAAAATTTAATGAAAACGCTATTTTTTTCATTTCTTTACCGTCGTGAGCTGTCGAAAGAAGCGATAGCTCGCATTATCGACTTAATACTCCCCGAATGTATTTCTCGGATGTTTTTGACGTTGAACTGCAAGAACGGTTACAGAAGGATTTTATTACACATGTTCACGCCGAACCTAAGCCGGACTATCTCTGCGGACGCGGTTTTGAACTTGTATATTTACACGAAGAAAGTTGACGAAGTAAGCGAAGCGCTATTCCGAAAATACCTCGAGCACCATAGCGACGTCCAAAATCATGGTTGGGAGGAAGCTGTAACGAAAGAAAAAGTGATACGTTTCTGCCTAAACCGTTTGTATCAGTATAAAGTCACTCCGCTTTTAAACGAGCGCTCTTTGAAAACTTTCATAGATGAAAAAAACGTCGGCGATTTCAATATCGGGGACCTCGAGGAAATGGCCGAAGAAGAATACGGTTTATCCAAAGAAACGGTCCGTGAAATTTTCGATGAAAAAAAGTTGTTTTGCTACGCTTTCAAAAGCCTAAGAAACTTAAAAATGTCCGGAGGGGCCGACGCATTGCCAAAAAACGTCGAAAGTTGTTACGAATACGCTATGCGAGAATTAAAGAATGAACTTCTCGACTTAGCGAAAGAGCACATCGTCAATAGAACGCTGCAACGCTTCAGCCAAATTCCCGATCGATGAAGCGATAGAACACCCTTCCTCCCAGTTTCCTAGTTGGGTGGTTGAGGCTTCGAGAAGAGCGCCGCAAGACGTCTTTAGTTTGGAGCAGTGGTGAAGAATCGCGATATACCTAAAATATATAGATACGAGTATACTAAATTAGTAAATAATTATAATAATTTTCACTCGTTCGTTTCTTTTGGTAATAATTTTTTAAAATATTCTACTATTTTCATCTAGTGATTTTTGTAGTTTTTTCATTATACTAACGTTTTTTAATATACTTTTATGTATAATATCTTTAATAATTATAGCTTTAGATTTAAAGTTTTGTATATATCATTAAAAGTTTTTCCGAATCGCAATTTTTAATATTAAAAAAAAAATTTGCCTTAATATTTTTATTATTTTAACTATTATCTTACCTTTTGCTATTATTAATTTTTTAAATATTTTATTAACATTTATTACGTTTTCTATAATATATTTTAGTGATTATTTTTAACCTTGTATATACAAATATTTGCTCATAAAGATATATTTACATCCCGAATTTAATTAACCAAAATTCTTTTTTTAAACAACATTTAATATAAATAAAACTATCAGGATATGGTTTGCACACTTAAGCACGCAAATATTTAGACGGATCACGAAAGGCGACCGCAGATTCGATCTATTACTTCGTCAAAACAAGCTTAACCTTTCTCGGTTACTCGAAGTCCTAGATTCCGAAATTATTTTTTTTGTTTTCTCGAGAAAAACTCGCTTAGGGAACGTGGCGACCGCAGTTTCGACTTCGTATAAAACATTTAACTTTGAGAAAAATATTCTGATTAAAAAAAAAAAAAAAAAAAAAAAAAGGTTTTGTTACATTTTTAAAATATAAAAGAAGTAGCTAATTTCTACTATAATGACGATAACGGGTCTAAGTATAAGTCGAAGGTCTAAGTGCTAAAATCTAAAAATTTTCAAAGAAAATAATACACAAAATTTTTTAAGTCCAAATTATTTTTCGGAATTTGCACTTAGACCTTCGACTTATATCAGTTCCCGATCAGGCGTCACTATATGACGTCATAATCGGATTGAAGATAGTTTTAGCTTAGGTAACTGGTATTTGAAAGCGTTCAGCCGCTTTTGCGATTCCCGTAAGGCGACACTATACTATAGTGACGTTTCGAAGGGAACCGAAAAACGATCTAACTTGATCGCGCAACACCTTTTAAGGTATAAACTATCACTTCAACCCCATATAGTGACGTCTTAACGGGAACTGATATAAGTCAAAGGTCTAAGTGTGAAAATCTAAAAAATCACTGAGAAAATAATTTCCCAAAAAATTTTAAGTCGAAATTATTTTTCGGAATTCGCACTTAGACTTTCGACTTATATTAGTTCAACAAACAAACGAACGAACAGTCAGAAGGTCTAAGTATAAGTCGAAGGTCTAAGTATAAGTCAAAGGTCTAAGTGCTAAGTCGAAGGTCTAAGTGCTAAGTCGAAGGTCTAAGTGCTAAGTCGAATGTCTAAGTGCTAAGTCGAAGGTCTAAGTGCTAAGTCGAAGGTCTAAGTATAAGTCGAAGGTCTAAGTGCTAAGTCGAAGGTCTGAGTATGAGTCGAAGGTCAAAGTATAAGTCGAAGGTCTAAGTGCTAAAATCTAAAATTTCTCAAAGAAAATAATACACAAAATTTTTTAAGTTCAAATTATTTTTCGGAATTTGCACTTAGACCTTCGACTTATATCAGTTCCCGATCAGGCGTCACTATATGACGTCATAATCGGATTGAAGATAGTTTTAGCTTAGGTAACTGGTTTTTGAAAGCGTTCAGCCGCTTTTGCGATTCCCGTAAGGCGACACTATACTATAGTGACGTTTCGAAGGGAACCGAAAAACGACCTAACGCGCAACACCTTTTAAGGTATAAACTATCACTTCAACCCCATATAGTGACGTCTCAACGGGAACTGATATAAGTCAAAGGTCTAAGTGTTAAAATCTAAAAAATCACTGAGAAAATAATTTCCCAAAAAATTTTAAGTCGAAATTATTTTTCGGAATTCGCACTTAGACTTTCGACTTATATTAGTTCAACAAACAAACGAACGAACAGTCAGAAGGTCTAAGTATAAGTCGAAGGTCTAAGTATAAGTCAAAGGTCTAAGTGCTAAGTCGAAGGTCTAAGTGCTAAGTCGAAGGTCTAAGTGCTAAGTCGAATGTCTAAGTGCTAAGTCGAAGGTCTAAGTGCTAAGTCGAAGGTCTAAGTATAAGTCGAAGGTCTAAGTGCTAAAATCTAAAATTTCTCAAAGAAAATAATACACAAAATTTTTTAAGTCCAAATTATTTTTCGGAATTTGCACTTAGACCTTCGACTTATATCAGTTCCCGATCAGGCGTCACTATATGACGTCATGATCGGATTGAAGATAGTTTTAGCTTAGGTAACTGGTATTTGAAAGCGTTCAGCCGCTTTTGCGATTCCCGTAAGGCGACACTATACTATAGTGACGTTTCGAAGGGAACCGAAAAACGATCTAACTTGATTGCGCAACACCTTTTAAGGTATAAACTATCACTTCAACCCCATATAGTGACGCCTCATCGGGAACTGATATAAGTCAAAGGTCTAAGTGTGAAAATCTAAAAAATCACAGAGAAAATAATTTCCCAAAAAATTTTAAGTCGAAATTATTTTTCGGAATTTGCACTTAGACTTTCGACTTATATTAGTTCAACAAACAAACGAACGAACAGTCAGAGATATAAGTCAAAGGTCTAAGTGCAAAAAACTCGATAGCTACAACAAATCGGGTTGAAGCGATATTTTATCCAAAAAGGTGGCGCGCGCAACGTCGTTAAGGTCGTTCCTTCCTCGAAAAGTCACTATAGTATAGTGTCGCCTTACGGGAATCGCAAAAGCGGCTGAACGCTTTCGAGCACCATTTTGTTAAGCTTATAGTATTTTCAAACCGATTATGACGTCATATAGTGATGCCTCATCGGGAACTAATATAAGTCGAAGGTCTAAGTACAAATTCCGAAACTTAAAAAAAAATTGTGAATTAATTATTATTATTTTCTCATGAATTTTTTTAGATTTTCGCAGTTAGACCTTCGACTTATATCAGTTCCCTTCCTGACGTCACTATATCGGGTTGAAGCGATAGTTCACCCCTAAAAAGGTGTCGCGTGAGCACGTTAGGTCGTTTTTCGGTTTCCTTCGAAAAGTCACTATAATATAGTGTCGCCTTACGGGAATCGCAAAAGCGGCTGAACGCTTTCGAGAACCATTTTGTTAAGCTCAAAATATCTTCAAACCGATTATGACGTCATTTAGTGACGCCTAATCGGGAACTAATATAAGTCGAAGGTCTAAATAATTTCGTCTTTAAAAAAATTTGTGAATTAGTATGATTTTTCATGAATTTTTTTTAGATTTTCACACTTAGACCTTCGACTTATATCAGTTCCTTCCTGACGTCACTATATCGGGATGAAGCGATAGTTTAATCCCTAAAAAGGTGTCGCGTGAGCACGTTAGGTCGTTTTTCGGCTCCTTCTGAAACGTCACTATAATATAGTGTCACCTTTATGGGAATCGCAAAGCGGTTAGAACGCTTTCGAGTACCATCTTGTTAAAGCTTAAAAAGATTTAAACCGATTATGACGTCATATAGTGACGCCTCATCGGGAACTAATATAAGTCGAAGGTCTAAGTGCGAATTCCGAAACTTAAAATTTTTTTGTGAATTATTATTATTATTTTTTCATGAATTTTTTTAGATTTTCGCACTTAGACCTTCGACTTATATCAGTTCCCTTCCTGACGTCACTATATCGGGTTGAAGCGATAGTTTATTCCTAAAAGGTGTCGCGCGAGCACGTTAGGTCGTTTTTCGGTTCCCTTCGAAACATCACTATAATATAGTGTCGCCTTACGGGAATCGCAAAAGCAGCTGAACGCTTTCGAGTACCATTTTGTTAAGCCTATAGTATCTTCAAACCGATTATGACGTCATATAGTGACGCCTCATCGGGAACTAATATAAGTCGAAGGTCTAAGTACAAATTCCGAAACTAGAAAAAATTTTTGTGGATTATTATTATTATTTTTTCATGAATTTTTTTTAGATATTCGCACTTAGACCTTCGACTTATATCAGCTCCCTTCCTGACGTCACTATATCGGGTTAAAGCGATAGTTTATCCCTAAAAAGTGTCGCGCGAGCACGTTAGGTCGTTTTTCGGTTCCCTTCGAAATGTCACTATAATATAGTGACGCCTTACGGGAATCGCAAAAGCGTTCAAATGCCATTTTCGTAAGCTTCAACTATCGTCAAAACGATTATGACGTCATATAGTGACGCTCGAACGGGAACTGATATAATTCGAAGGTCGAAGTGCATATTCCAAAAATAATTTGGACTTAAAAATTTTTTGAGAATTATTTTCTTTTGGAAATTTTAGATTTTCGCACTTAGACCTTCGCCTTAAAAAAATTATGACTTAAATAATTTTGTGAATTATTTTCTTTATTTTTATTTTTATAATTTAGTCACCCTAGAAAATAATTTAATACAGAAAATGGTATTTTATAGGAAACTAAATTAAAAAAAAGAATAATTAAATTAAACAAAATTCATATGATGATAAATAAATATTAGGACTAAGAAAAATTAAATTGAATATCAATTTTTTATAGACTTTGTTTCCTTAACTATTTTTTTTGGTTTCCTTCGAAAAAAAGCTCGCTTAGGGAACGAAAAATTAATTTTGCACCATATCCGAAGAAGTAAAAAGTAACGTTATTTCGTGCTTTTGCTTCGCGCGAGATTCGTTTATTTACCGAATAATAATAATTTGGTACAATTTTTATTTTTTATTTATAATAAAAAAATGAAATCAATTAATATTTTTCGGTAAATATACAAATCTTGCGAGAAGCCAAAGCACGATATAACATTACTTTTTACTTCTCGGGAGATGGTACAAATATCTTACGCTGATTCCACGAATGTTATTAGTTTTCTTGTAGCTATCGTACTTTTCGAGAAAAAAAATAAATTATCCCAAAAAAAATGAAAATTTTTTTTCCATTTTTTAGAACAATTATCTTACGCTGATTCCACGAATGTTATTAGTTTTCTTGTAGCTATCGTAGTTTTCGAGAAAAAAATAAAATATCCCAAAAAATCAATTTTTTTTCCATTTTTAGAACAATTATCTTACGCTGATTCCACGAATGTTATTAGTTTTCTCTTGTATTGTTCTACTCTTTTGAAAAAAATAAAATATCCCAAAAAATCAACATTTTTTTTTCCATTTTTAGAACAATTATCTTACGCTGATTCCACGAATGTTATTAGTTTTCTTGTAGCTATCGTACATAACCAAAAAAAATCCAAAAATTTTTTTTTTCATATTTTCAGAACAAATATCTTACGCTGATTCTACGAATGTTATTAGTTTTCTTGTAGCTATCGTAGTTTTCTAGAAAAAAAATATATAATAATAAAGGGAACGTTTTTTTTTGTGCCATCACCTTACGCAAAGGGCGTAAGGGGAAATACTTAGACCTTCGTCTGATATTATTTCCCGATGAAACGTTACTATATCAAGTTTAACAATAGTTCGCAGCCAAAAGAGCGACGTTTGATAACGTTCGGTCATTTTCCAGGTCCCTTTCAAACGTCGCTTTTTTATAGCGTCATTTCATAGGGAATCGCTCGCAGAAATGGCTTACGCTCGAACTATCGTCAACCTTTTAATAGCTCATATAGTAAAGTTTTATCGGGAATTAATTTACCTCAATGATCTTGGCTCTCTGAAATATAATTTGAAACGAATAATATATTTTTATCTCGAAAACAAACAAATCATTTATTTTTTTTACTATTAAAAAATAAAAATTTGTATTAATTTTTTTGTCGCCATCTCCGGGTGCCACGTAATAACGCGCTGCTGACGTAAGCATTGAAAAAGTATAAAAGATCGATGGGGCCGTCTGAGGCATCTGTTATCAAAAGTGGCAAGTCGAGTGCGGATGCTTTTTTAGTCCCGATCGTACCACTTCTTTGAGCTTTTTTTTCGCGCATTAACTAACGATATTCGCTTTGAAAACCACCGTCCCGCTGCTGTTTATACGACGACTTATTTTTCAAGGCAAAGTGGAATACTTCTTTCGAGCGATTTATTTATATTTTTTACCAGGTGAGGTGATTTTAATTTATCATTATCATTATAGAAATAAATTATATACATTTTTAAAGTTTAGGATAAATACTAATTCTACCTTTAAAAAAAATGTTAGATATAAAGTATAGTTTTTATAACCACCTACGTCAAATGCAGTAATATAGAAATTATTAGGATTAGTGATTTAAACTGCCCGAAAGATAGTTTATCGTTTATAGCGAATATACATTTATTTTTACTCGATGAGTAGTTCTCATCGACATTAATATCATAAGAATTACCATTTGTATTTTTTTTCTTTTGTTTCCAGCGATATCAAGAAATTTCTTTTTTTTCGATGACGCAATATCTTTACGCTCTCATTATTAGATTACTGAGTTGATACTAACTCGAATAAGAAAATAGTCTTTTTGCAAAGAGAGCATTATTATTTTTTAAGAGTTTTTGTAAGTAACTCATCGACTAATATTCTTCATTCGTAACTCTTTTTAGATTCGTTTCGACTCTTAGATTATGGCGACGAACCACAGAAAACAAGAAGAAAGGAAACACCGCTTCTTCTCCAATGCTGCTGAAAATGTCGAGAATTTGAGTTCGCTAAAAAATATGTCGGCCAGCTACGAATCGAGGACCGAATTTCAGAAAAAAATCTTAATGAAAACCTCGGAGAAGAAATGTGAGGGAGCGAGCTTTAGTTCCGATTCGGCCACGGACGCGCATAAAAAAATTTCGAAAAATTCATCGCTGAAAATAATAGCCACTGAAGTCGAGAAAGGTATTCTCCCAGCGCGTTATTCTTGCAAACTACGCAACGTTCAAATAGTGTCGTTCAAAACGGAAAAAGAAACCTACTCAAGAGACGAATGGGTTAGGGACAACGTGAGTCATTCTTTAGCTGTAAAAAATTCGGAACTACGCGCATCTTCTAAAGTCATACCCGTAATTGAAGCTGAGATGACACAACCTGGAAAATCTGGATTTGAAGATGAGTTACAAGTTTCGCTTAAACAGCGAATTTCTTACGCCGAAAGCTGGATGAAGAGGTACCTCGTTCTTTCAAAAGATCGAACACTATCGTTCTACGATATATTTATTAATCACCAGGATTTTTGCTACCGAAACGGTCAAAAATCACTTAAGCCGCCAGAATTTCTTCGAGTTCTATATTCGTTTCTGGGTCCAAATATAGCATCGTACTTGGTCGTCCAAACCCCAACAGCCAACGTATTCAACGAAAAGCGTTCTTTTACTTTAAGTGAACCGTATCCTGGGTGTTCTAACAGCGACCAAATAAAGCAAAAAGATGATTTCAATCACCTTAAATATTTGAGATTTAGGTGTAATGTACTAAAGCTAGAGTCCGTCGCTATTAAAGATGATTGTGACGGGAAAAAAGTTTCTGGAGGTAGAAGAAGCTTTAAAGAAAAAGAGGTGCGAATCGCCGAGGGCGCTCCTCACGACAAATCGCCATCTTCTCCAGCAAACATAGTATTTTCCGAAGAACAGGAACTGTTGATCGACATCTTGGAACTGAGGTTTGAATCTCTGTTAGAAAGGCATAAAAAATCTGCGTGTTATAGGAAAGCGAATGATTTGTATACAGTTTTATTAGAGTCGATCAAGGAAAAACGACTGAAGTATTTATTGGAAGAATTCGGCCACGCGATGTCTTGCGAAGAAGTAAAACATAAACCACTCTGTTCGATGTTCAAAGAAACCGCTTCTCACGTTACCCGCGCGACTCACGAATGCGCTATCAAAATTATTTACAATCAGATCACTATTTTTCACTTGGATAATTGCGAGAAAGATCGTTGCGGATTTCATAATTGCAAATCCCGTCGAGAAAAAAGGTCGGTTGACCAATCGACAACGACGAGGTTGGCTGTGAATTTCCTATCCTCAGACCACGGTTCCGGAAGATTAAAAACGAAAGATCTTTCTCTCAAGAGACGAGTCGGTGATGATGACGACGACGAAGTACCATCGGCTCCCAAAAAGAAGAAATTGTCGGATAAACAGGAAATGTTTATCGGAATCCTAAAATCGATGTTCTATAATCTGTTGCAAAAGCTCAGAGGCGCTGCCTGCTATAGTCTCGCGAGTAGTTTATCTTTCGTTTTTATATCGACGCTTAGGAGGAGACGAGGCGTGTATTTCATGTCAGAATTGTCTCATTCGATGTCTTGCAAAAAACGTCATAGATCGCTTTGTTCATTTTTCAAAACAATCGCTTCTCACCCAAAACACGCGAATTCTGAATGCGCCGTCGAAATTATATATGAACAGATCGAACTTATTCACTCGAGCGTGTGCGTCACAGATCGCTGTAGATTTCCCAGTTATAACAAACTCCGTCGAGAGGATGACGCTGGGTTATGAGGATGGTGGCTACAGATTTCCCAATACAACAGCGAGAGCAAATTACGTAGCAACCGAGATAACTGCGGTTTTCTTACACGTCGACCCCAAAGAAAAAACTCGGAAGAATATCTCGAATCTCAAAATCGGAGAGAAAAACAGAAAAATATTGTAAAATTGACCTATACTTCGTAAAACAAACGTATTCGCAACCGCGAAGTAGACCTCGAATAAATATATTATCTCCATGAAAAAAATAATTTCTTTCTCTGTCTGTAAAACATATATTTACATTATTAATTTAAAGTTTTATTCTCATTTTAAGCGACTGACACTTGTAAAAAAATTAATAAATATAAACCAAATTTCCAAACCAGTATTTTTTCCTTTTAAAATTATTATAAATTGTTTTAGTAACAAAAAAAACTTTACTATAAACTACAGATCGTCCGATTCCTTCGTGCGTTAGTTAAAAACCAAAGTCAATTTCCAAATTTCTGAGAAACACCTATGGGTCTTAGACATCGAAGGAACGACCAACAATATTTATGCAAAAAAAGTTATTTAAAATTTCAATTATAATGTTTCGCTTCCTCTTCCGACCTCGTTTTGTTCGTCTATTTCTATTTATTAGGAAATGAACAACCTTTTTTACCCTTCGATAGAGCTTTGAGAAACCGAAAGAGAGAAAGAAAAAAATAAAGAAAGAAAGGAGAGCGAGCAATCGAAGGCG
The DNA here is from genome assembly GCA_015478945.1 of Trachelipus rathkii. Lineage (NCBI taxonomy): Eukaryota > Metazoa > Arthropoda > Malacostraca > Isopoda > Trachelipodidae > Trachelipus > Trachelipus rathkii. The sequence goes on from JABUQX010021876.1 coordinate 45,865, forward strand.
GTATGGCAGAACGAACGTGTGAAATGTTTGTCATCGCTTTAGCTATCTTCGAACCCTCCTGCGTTTGCGCGAGAGAGAGCACCGAAGATATTTCCAGGCTCCACGACGGGGACGTACGATGACAGGGAGCCCGTGAGTGTTTGTCCTCATCAGCGTTCAAAACCTGTAGTTGTGTAATGTCTGTAATGCGAGTGTATCGCCTAAGGAAGAGAAAAAAGTGGTAAAATAAGTAGAAGTTGAAAGCGAATTCGAAAAAAAATGTGTAATCGCCAACCATCGGGCTCGCTCATTCCCCGCTAAGCTAAACTAACGCTATTTCGAACGCTTCGGACAAATACTCACCCTCGGATAGAAGGGGAGGGGGCCATCTATCGGAGGACTAATTATCTAATAAAAAACGAAAATATTGCGTGGTCTTTAGGCGCGCGCCATTCGACGTCCAAAGGCACTTGTCCAGTCCAGTCTTCCGTAACGTTAGCTATAATCGTACGTCGTGATGTCAAATAAAGGAACAATCAAACGCACACAAATACTTTATTAACGGCACGAGTGAAGGATAAAAAGTAAACACAAAAATCTTTATTCGCTTGCGAGCCAAAACCAGGCTCCGAGGGTGTGGGGAGGACTTCCGAGGCGTGGGTGAAATCGAGTGACCGAGCCTGGCAAGAGCGGGGAACAGAGGTGTTCTTTTCAGGGACTCCACGCAGTAAAGGTGAAGTGTGATAAGAGTATTAACGTGATCTGCCCTTAAACCACCCGACACTCGACCAGGAACCCCTCGAAAGCGAGACTCCCCTATGGTTGGTAAATACCGCCCAAACTCGTGAGCCCTGGAATTGGACGCTGGAGATACGCTAAACTCGCGCATTTTGCCTTCGCTCATCGACGTTAGTAGTATGAGAGTATGAGCTCACCCGCTCTGTTGCCAGCCAAAATGAGAGTCCGAGGAGGGTTAACTTACGAGGCGTAGTGAAATCGAGTGACCGAGCCGGCAAGAGCGACGAACAGAGGTATCTTTCTCAGCGAGTCCGCCCGTTAGAGGCGAAACGCGATAGGATTAACATATTCTCCTCTAAAACCACCCGACACTCGACCAGCAACCCCTCGTAAGCGAGACCCTCCCTTTTTTTTGGTAAATTTCGCTCAAACTCATGAGCCGTGGGATGGGATGCTGGAGATACGCTAAAATCGCGCATTTTGCCTTCGCTCATCGACGTTAGTAGTAGCATGAGAGTGTGAGCTGCTCACCCGTTCTGTCCTGTCGCGAGACAAAACGATACTCCGAGGGGGGACTTCCGAGGCGTGGGTGAAATCGAGTGACCAAGACTGGCAAGAGCGGGGAACAGAGGTGTTCTTTTCAGTGACTCCGCGCAAAAAAGGCGTAGTTTGATAAGAGTATTAACGTATTCTGCCCTTAAACCTTCCGGCACTCGACCAGGAACCCCTCGTCAGCTAGACCGTCCACGGAAAATATCGCTCAACATCGCGGGACGAGACGGGTTTCTTCGTTCGGGAGCCATATCATCCGTTCTTCGGCCTCTGCCTCCGGAAACAAAAAAAAATGCTTTGAATACTGCACTAGTAAAGGATAAAAAATCAAACGAAAATACTTTATTAAAAGGAACAATCAAACGCACACAAATACTTTATTAACGGCACGAGTGAAGGATAAAAAGTAAACACAAAAATCTTTATTCGCTTGCGAGCCAAAACCAGGCTCCGAGGGTGTGGGGAGGACTTCCGAGGCGTGGGTGAAATCGAGTGACCGAGCCTGGCAAGAGCGGGGAACAGAGGTGTTCTTTTCAGGGACTCCACGCAGTAAAGGTGAAGTGTGATAAGAGTATTAACGTGATCTGCCCTTAAACCACCCGACACTCGACCAGGAACCCCTCGAAAGCGAGACTCCCCTATGGTTGGTAAATACCGCCCAAACTCGTGAGCCCTGGAATTGGACGCTGGAGATACGCTAAACTCGCGCATTTTGCCTTCGCTCATCGACGTTAGTAGTATGAGAGTATGAGCTCACCCGCTCTGTTGCCAGCCAAAATGAGAGTCCGAGGAGGGTTAACTTACGAGGCGTAGTGAAATCGAGTGACCGAGCCGGCAAGAGCGACGAACAGAGGTATCTTTCTCAGCGAGTCCGCCCGTTAGAGGCGAAACGCGATAGGATTAACATATTCTCCTCTAAAACCACCCGACACTCGACCAGCAACCCCTCGTAAGCGAGACCCTCCCTTTTTTTTGGTAAATTTCGCTCAAACTCATGAGCCGTGGGATGGGATGCTGGAGATACGCTAAAATCGCGCATTTTGCCTTCGTTCATCGACGTTAGTAGTAGCATGAGAGTGTGAGCTGCTCACCCGTTCTGTCCTGTCGCGAGACAAAACGATACTCCGAGGGGGGACTTCCGAGGCGTGGGTGAAATCGAGTGACCAAGACTGGCAAGAGCGGGGAACAGAGGTGTTCTTTTCAGTGACTCCGCGCAAAAAAGGCGTAGTTTGATAAGAGTATTAACGTATTCTGCCCTTAAACCTTCCGGCACTCGACCAGGAACCCCTCGTCAGCTAGACCGTCCACGGAAAATATCGCTCAACATCGCGGGACGAGACGGGTTTCTTCGTTCGGGAGCCATATCATCCGTTCTTCGGCCTCTGCCTCCGGAAACAAAAAAAAATGCTTTGAATACTGCACTAGTAAAGGATAAAAAATCAAACGAAAATACTTTATTAAAAGGAACAATCAAACGCACACAAATACTTTATTAACGGCACGAGTGAAGGATAAAAAGTAAACACAAAAATCTTTATTCGCTTGCGAGCCAAAACCAGGCTCCGAGGGTGTGGGGAGGACTTCCGAGGCGTGGGTGAAATCGAGTGACCGAGCCTGGCAAGAGCGGGGAACAGAGGTGTTCTTTTCAGGGACTCCACGCAGTAAAGGTGAGGTTTGATAAGAGTATTAACGTGATCTGCCCTTAAACCACCCGACACTCGACCAGGAACCCCTCGAAAGCGAGACTCCCCTATGGTTGGTAAATACCGCCCAAACTCGTGAGCCCTGGAATTGGACGCTGAGATACGCTAAACTCGCGCATTTTGCCTTCGCTCATCGACGTTAGTAGTATGAGAGTATGAGCTCACCCGCTCTGTCGCCAGCCGAAATGAGAGTCCGAGGAGGGTTAACTTACGAGGCGTAGTGAAATCGAGTGACCGAGCCGGCAAGAGCGACGAACATAGGTATCTTTCTCAGCGAGTCCGCCCGTTAAAGCGAAACGCGATAGGATTAACATATTCTCCTCTAAAACCACCCGACACTCGACCAGCAACCCCTCGTAAGCGAGACCCTCCCTTTTTTTTGGTAAATTTCGCTCAAACTCATGAGCCGTGGGATGGGATGCTGGAGATACGCTAAAATCGCGCATTTTGCCTTCGCTCATCGACGTTAGTAGTAGCATGAGAGTGTGAGCTGCTCACCCGTTCTGTCCTGTCGCGAGACAAAACGATACTCCGAGGGGGGACTTCCGAGGCGTGGGTGAAATCGAGTGACCAAGACTGGCAAGAGCGGGGAACAGAGGTGTTCTTTTCAGTGACTCCGCGCAAAAAAGGCGTAGTTTGATAAGAGTATTAACGTATTCTGCCCTTAAACCTTCCGGCACTCGACCAGGAACCCCTCGTCAGCTAGACCGTCCACGGAAAATATCGCTCAACATCGCGGGACGAGACGGGTTTCTTCGTTCGGGAGCCATATCATCCGTTCTTCGGCCTCTGCCTCCGGAAACAAAAAAAAATGCCTTGAATACTGCACTAGTAAAGGGTAAAAAATCAAACGAAAATACTTTATTAAAAGGAACAATCAAACGCACACAAATACTTTATTAACGGCACGAGTGAAGGATAAAAAAGTAAGAACAGGAAAATAGATTGAAAGAAATAGTCGAAGGGTTTGGATAGATTTAAAGAGGAAGAAATTATAAATATTTGGATGTGAGCGTGGGCGTGTGCCTATCGTGTTTTAGGTGTCAAAGGAGATTTTACTATCCATCAGCGGTGTTCGAAATACTTACTGGAGTCCGCGTCGCTTAGTTAACAGTAACCCGGTCGCCTTATCCACTAGGCCATTCACGTTCCCAGAAAAGAAACGTTTCAAGCGTAGTTTTTAAAGCTCCCGGTTTTCTCATTCCATAATTACCTGTGGAAAAAAGTTTGCATATTACGTTAGTTATATGGTCCCTAATCTAAAAAAAAAAATCCTTAAATCTAAAAGAAACATGCCTTAAAAACTAAAAAATAAACGCCCGTGCTAAAAAGCGGCACGGAAAAAGTAAAATGGTTCGGGAACCTACTACCTATTCCCGCAGTACTGCGTTACCAAAAACTTAAAAAAAAGCAGCAGCAGCAAAAGCGAGTAAAAATACCGTACTCGCCGCCGCCGCCGCCACTGATACCAACACTCATCATCATCATCATCATTTCCTCCGAACGGAAGAATTTATTTAAGTCACCAAAAAATTCTCGTATCGTTAATAAAAATGAAAAGAACGAACGAGAGAACCACGATATTTCTTTCCGACGGTGACTTCCAAACCCCCATCCGCCCGTTTAAACGGCTTACATACTATCTACCCATATCCCGTCTCGTCGGAAATAAATATCGTCGTTCTTTCCCTGGTTTTTCAACAGAGTAAAAGAGAAAACAAAGAGAAAAAAAGAGAAGTGCGCGCGCTAGCAGAGTGAGGCACTACGGCGGAACGTACGTACCAAACTTTTTGTCATCGCTTTAGCTATCTTCGACCCCTCCTCCTGCGTTCGTGTATCGTGTGTCGCGTGTCGCGTGTTTGTCGTGTCTGTCTTTAATCGAATACAAAAAAAAATAATACGCGCCAATCGAGACGATGATCATCCGCCATTATTCGAACGAGCTCGAGAACCAACCTCGATCGATTGGTCCCGGCTCGTTTATATAAAAAAAATAAAAATAAAAGGACGGACAATGGACTCGGTCGCCCATTGAACGAACTCTGCAATGAAACGCATCCTAATGAACAAATGCATGCGCGAACGCGAAAATCTTCACCGGGATGCGTTCATGTACAGTAATGAAAAATAGACGAATAAGGCGAATGAATCGTCGTCTTCGACGACGCGATATATATATTTTTTTCTATTCGATCGTATTACGTTTGTCGTTTGGTTTGTCGTTTGGTTGGTTGGTTGATTGATTGGTTGGTTCGAGTGACAGAGACTCGTTTCTTTCGGAGGGAGGAATCTCAAGATATTACCGGGCTCCACGACGGGGACGTACGATGACAGGGAGCCCGTGAGCATCTGTCGTCATCAGCGTTCGAAACCTGTGTGTTTGGGGTATAAGTAAGTGTTCGTGAGTAAACCGAATAGGTTTGAAAAATAAAAAATAAATTTCAGTAGAAGAGAAAGGATTTTTTAAAGGGAACCCGCCCGTATATAAATAATAAATACGCAATCGATCACGTAAATACGAGATATGTACGGGCAGATTCGAAAAAAACCATTGTTCGAGCGAACCACTGGGCTCGCTCGCGGATCGATGTTTTTTTGGGGATAGGATAGGAGAGAGGTAAAAAAACGATCGACCCGAAGATCTAACTAACGAACTAACTCACTAAAGAGCTAGACAAACCTAACGCTATTTCGAACGCTTCGGACAAATTTTCACCCTCGGAAAGAAAAGGAAGGCATCTCTCCGAGGAATAACTGACTACCGCTGTGTAATTTTAGTTTATTTATCTAATCGCTATGATGGGGATAGGATAGGAGAGAGGTAAAAAAACGATCGACCCGAAGATCTAACTAACAAACTAACTCATTAATTATAGTAGATTTCCATAATTAAATAATTTTAAATCTAACGTTTAAGCGAAACTTTTAAAAAAAAATACTTACCCGAGTCGAAGATTTCCAAAAATCGAAAACCGTATTTCGCGACTGAAGTTATTTTTAATTCTGAAACGCGCCGCGTTGTTGCTCGGGAGAATTATAAAACACATAAACTCAACTTCACTTCCAAAATAAACTTACTCCTCTTCTTCGGAGTTCGCCTTTTTTATAGTCGACGGGCTTATTTCACTTAAATAATTTTAAATTTAACACTTATAGAAACTTTTTCAAAAATAGTTACTGAGTCCAAGGTTTCCTAAAATCGAAAACCATATTTCGCGATTGGAGTTAATTTTAATTATCAAAGGGTGGTGTTTTATGAGAGACTTACGAAACACGTCCACTCAGCTCCACTTCCAAAATAAACTGACTCCTCATTTTCGGAGATCGCTTTTTTATAGTCATTGGGCTTATTTTACTCAACTAATTTTTAATTTAACATAACATTTATATTTCACTTAAGTAATTTTAAATCTTCTAACACTTAAAAGAAACCTTTTCAAAAATAGTCACCGAGGCCAAGATTTCCAAAAAACGAAAACAGTATTTTGCGATTGAAGTTAATTTTAATTAGAAAAGCGCGCCGTTTTATGAGAGACTTATGAAACACGTGCACTCAGCTCCACTTCCAAAATAAACTGACTCCTCATCTTCTGAGTTCGCTTTTTTATAGTCATCGGGCTCATTTCACTTAAGTAATTTTAAATCTAACGTAACATTTATATTTCACTTAAGTAAAAATAATTTTAAATCTAACATAAATAACATTTAGGCCAAAATTTTTCAAAAAATAGTTACACGAGGCGACGACGAGTTCCTAAAATCGAAAACCGCATTTCGCGATTGAAGTTAATTTAAATTCGGAAACGAGCGTTGTTACTTCTCTTTCTCGGCGTTCGCTTTTTTCATAGTCATCGCGCTTATCTTGTCTTGAAATATAAAAAATAGATTATTATTTTTTAAGACTATTTGTTTTTACATTTTTTGATTTCACTTAAACAATTTTAAATTTAACACTTATAGAAACTTTTTCAAAAAAAGTTACTAAGGCCAAGATTTCCTAAAATCGAAAACCATATTTCGCGATTGAAGTTAATTTTAATTATCAAATGGCGGTGTTTTTTGAGACACTTACGAAACACGTCCACTTAGTTCCACTTCCAAAATAAACTTACTCCTCATCTTAGGAGATCGCTTTTTTATAGTCATTGGGCTTATTTTACTCAACTAATTTTTAATTTAACATAACATTTATATTTCACTTAAATAATTTTAAATCTTCTAACACTTAAAAGAAACCTTTTCAAAAATAGTTACCGAGGCCAAGATTTCCTAAATTCGAAAACCGTATTTCGCGATTGAAGTTAATTTTAATTAGAAAAGCGTGCCGTTTCTTGAGAGACTTACGAAACATGTCCACTCAGCTCCACTTCAAAAACAATCTGACTCTTCATCTTCGGAACTCGCTTTTTTATAGTCATCGGGCTCATTTCACTTAAGTTATTTTAAATCTAACGTAACATTTATATTTCACTTAAGTAAAAATAATTTTAAATCTAACATAAATAACATTTAGGCCAAATTTTTTCAAAAAATAGTTACCCGAGGCGACGACGATTTCCTAAAATCGAAAACAGCATTTCGCGATTGAAGTTAATTTAAATTCGGAAACGAGCGTTGTTTCTTGAAAGAACTGTGAAACACATCCGTCCTCTCTGCTCCACTTCCAAAATAAACTGAATCCTCTTCTTCGGAGTGGCCTTTTTTATATAGTCAACGCGCTTATTTCACTTAAACGAATCCTAATATATCGCACTTGAGCCATTTTTGGGGCACTACTTATGCGTAAAATTTGTTTGAAGTTGTTTGTTTTGCCATTTAAATCTAATATTTCGGCGAAACTTTTTCAAAAATAGTTACCCGAGCCGAAGATTTCCGAAAATCGAAAAAAATATTTCGCGATTGAAGTTAACTTTAATTCGGAAACGCGCCTTGTTTCTTGAGAGAGTTATTAAAACACGTCCACTCAGCTCCACTTTCAAAATAAACTTACTTCTCTTCCTCGGCGTTCGCTTTTTTATAGTCATTCGCGCTTATCTTGTCTTGAAATATAAAAAATAGATTATTTTTTAAGACTATCTGTTTTTACATTTTTTGAGCAAATCTAATCTAATCTATTAAAATTTAAGCGAAACATGTTCTAAAATATTGATGATCCGACAGCTGTCTTTAAAAAGATTTTAACTCGCAAAACGACCGACTTTTGCGTTCTTGGTCAATCCCCGTTACGAAAAAACCGTAACTCAAAAGTGCGTTTTTAACACAGACGAAGAATTCTCTTCTCGCCAGAGTAGGTTTCTCTTTCAGAGTTAAAAATATCATATAGAAGAGACAGGCGTAGTCGCGACGCTCCTCTTGAAGTTCAAACTTGTTCATTAGGCTCAGGGGCGAGCCTGCATTATGGCAGACGGAAACGCTCGTTGATCTTTGAGAGAATTATAAAACACGCCCATTCAGCTCCATTTCCAAAAAAAATCGACAGAAACCTTTTCAAAAAATAGTTACCCGAGACGATAATTTCCTAAAATTGAAAAATGTATTTCACTATCGAAGATAATTTTAATACAGAAACGCGCATTGTTTCTCGAGAGAGTTTTAAAACACGTCCACTCACCTCCACTTTCAAAATATACTGTCTTCTCTTCTTCGGCGTTCGCTCTTTTATAGTCATCTCGCTTATCTTAAAATATAAAAAAATGGAAGATCGTTTTTTTTTTACATTTGTTTTTTATATTTTTTATCAAATCTAATCTGGTAATATTTAACCGAAACTTAATTTAAAATATTGATTCGACTGCTAGCGCAAAAAAAATTTCGACTTGCGAAACGACCGATTTTCGCGTTCGCGGTTAATCCCCATTACCAGGAAACCGTAACTCAAAAGCGGGTTGGTTTTTAACAGAGATGAAGAATTGTTCCCTCGCCAAAGTAGGCTTCTCTTTCATAGTTGATAAATAACATAAATATATACATGTATAGTAGCGACGCTCCTCTTGAAGTTCAAGCTTGTCCATTAAGCGTTGGTGGGGGAGGCGAGCCTGCACTATGGCAGACAGATCATCACTTCTACGGCGGTTTGGATTATTTCAATCGGTACGATTGCTCCGTTTGCGAGTTGCTTTCGGGTGACACTTTAATATCATGATAGGGAAACGAGGCGATTTTCTTTAGCAATCTCAAAGAAAAAAATTCATAAAATTTTTTTAAGTCGAAATTATATTTCGAAATTCGCACTTAGACCTTCGACTTATAATTCCCGATCAGGCGTCACTATATGACGTCATAATCGGTTTAATGATAGTTTAGGCTTAAGAAAATGGTATTTGAAAGCGTTTAGCGACTTTTCCGATTCCGTAAGGGACACAATATTATATTGACGTTTCGAAGGGGATATTAAACAAAATTCGTATGATGATAATTAAATATTAGGACTAAGAAAAATTATATTGAATATCAATTCTTTATTGACTTTGTTTTCTTAACTATTTTTTTGGGTTTTCTTCGGAAAAAAAAGCTCGCTTAAGGAACGAAATTAAATTAAACAAAATTCGTATGATGATAAATAAATATTAGGACTAAGAAAAATTAAATTAAATATCAATTCTTTATAGACTTTCTTTCCTTAACTATTTTTTTTGGATTTCTTCGAAAAAAAGCTCGCTTAGGGAACGAAAAATTAATTTTGCACCATATCCCGAGAAGTAAAAAGTAACGTTATTTTCGTGCTTTTGCTTCGCGCGAGATTCGTATATTTACCGAATAATAATAATTTAGTACAATTTTTATTTTATTTTTAATTTAGACACCCTAAAAAATGATTTAAAAAAGAAAATGGTATTTTATGGGAAACTAAATTAAAAAAGGAATAATTACAATAAAAAAATGTAATAAATTAATATTTTTCGGTAAATATACAAATCTTGCGAGAAGCCAAAGCACGAAATAACGTTACTTTTTACTTCTCGGGAGATGGTGCTAAATAAATTTTTCGTTCCTTAAGTGTTTTTTTTCGAGGGATGTGAAATTTTAGATTTGACTATAAAAAAGCGATCGCCGAAGAAGAGAGGTCAGTATATTTTTAAAGTGGAGCTGAGTGGACGTGTTTTAAAACTCTCTCAAGAAACAACGCGCGTTTCCGTATCAAAATTAAATTCCGAAATACTGTTTTCAATTTTAGGAAATCGTCGTTTCGGGTAACTTCTCGCTTGTCTTAAAAAAAACTCGCTTAAGGAACGAAAAATTTATTTTGCACCTTCTCCCGAGAATTAAAAAGTAACGTTATTTTTCACGCTTTCGCTTCGCACGAGATTCATATATTTACCGAAAAATAATAATTTATTAATACTATGAATTTTTTTCAATTTTTTTCATCCTAAACAATGATTTAATGGAGAAGACGGTATTTAGCCGGGAGGCTAAATTAAAAAAGAAAATTAACAATTAAGTTGGACCCAGTATAGTATATTTCTAAAACTGATATAAATCAAGATTCATAGTAATCAAAACTGTACAAACATATACAAAATTTTTTAAGTCAAAAATTATTTTTCGAATTTGCATTTAGACCTTCGACTTATACTAGTCTTGATGAGGCGTCACTATATGACGTCATAATCGGTTTGAAGATACTTTAAGCTTAACAAATAGTACTGAAAGCGTCAGTCGCTTTACATTCCTGCAGGCGACACTCGTTATATTATAAAGACTTTCTAATAAACCGAAAACGACCTAATGTGTCACAAAGGACAACTTTTTAGGATAAAACTATCTAACGTCAGGAAGGGAACTGATATAAGTCGAAGGTCTAAGTGCGAAAATCTAAAAAAATTCATGAAAAAATAATAATAATATTTCACAAAAATTTTTTTAAGTTACGGAATTAGCACATAGACCTTCGACTTATATTAGTTCACGATGAGGCGTCAATATATGACGTCATAATCGGTTTGAAGATACTTTAAGCTTAACAAAATGGTACTCGAAAGCGTTCAGCCGCTTTTGCGATTCCCGTAAGGCGACACTATATTATAGTGACTTTTCGAAGGGAACCGAGAAACGACCTAACGTGCTCGCGCGACACCTTTTTAGGTATAAACTATCGCTTCAACCCGATATAGTGACGTTTCGAAGGGAACTGATATAAGTCGAAGGTCTAAGTATAAGTCGAAGGTCTAAGTGCTAAGTCGAAGGTCTAAGTGCTAAGTCGTAGGTCTAAGTATAAGTCGAAGGTCTAAGTATAATTTGAAGGTCTAAGTATGTCGAAGGTCTAAGTATAAGTCGAATGTTTAAGTGCTAACAAGGTCTAAGTAAGCAGTCGAAGGTCTGCGTTGTCGAATATCATGCAAGTCGAAGGTCTGCATGGTCGAAGGTCTAAGTGCTGAGTCGAAGGTCTAAATATAAGTCGAAGGTCCAAGTGTTAAAAAATAAAAAATCTCAAAGGAAATTATTCACAAAAATTTTTTAAGTCGAAATTATTTTCGGAATTTGCACTTAGACCTTCGACTTTTACCAGTTCCCTAAGCGGCGTCACTATATGACGTCATAATCGGTTTGACGATAGTTCGAGCGTAAGAAAATGGTATTTGAAAGCGTTCAGTCGCTTTCGCGATTCCCGTAAGGCGACACTATATTATAGTGACGTTTCGAAGGGAACCCAAAAACGACCTAACGTGATCGCGCGACACCTTTTAGGTATAAACTATCGCTTCAACCCGATATAATGGCTTTTCGAAGGGAACTGATATAAGTCGAAGGTCTAATTGCGAAAATAAAAAAATTTTAAAGGAAAAAATTCAAAAAAAATTTAAGTCGAAATTATTTTTCGGAATTTGGACTTAGACCTATATCTCACTCTGGAATTTGCTGACATGGGCATTTATATGTTATTTAAGGGGTTAGAGAGCCTTCGGTGCAATCAATTTCTGACAGTGCCAAGTCGAGTGTGGACGTCTCCTCTATTATTAACCGTGATTGCTCGTGCTTTTCCTTCGCGCGATAATTGAACATATTTTCTTTGGAAACCACGGCTTCATTGCTTTTGGCGTGTTTTAGAAACACTGACTGGTTGATTAACTTTTCTTGACAAATGACTGATTGGAGGAGTAATTCTTTCGATCAATCTATAATATCATATGAGGTGATTTTAAAAAAAATTTTAAATGGTATCTCAAAAATAAATCATATTATTTTTCGAGTAGACAAAAACAAGTTATACTTTAAAAAATTAATTTTTGTAAAAAACTTTTTTATTTGCAAAAAAAACTGTTTTTATTATAACTCCCCTTTAATTCTTCGTAATTATTTTGAAAAAAACTAATATAAATTTAATTTCTAATTTTTAGCTCATAGGCTCTGAATAAATAAGTTTTTTTTCCTTTTTTCTTAGATTCTTTTGGAGGTTTTCGCCTTCAAACTCGCGGCGATTTTCTCCGAAATCAAGCCACGTTTATATTTTTTGAAGGAGGTAATTGATATTTACTGGAACATTTATTAAAATATTTTTATCCTTTTTTTGGAAAAATAATACTGCTTTTCATTTTTTACAATATTTTGATAATGTAATATAATATCTATGCGTGTGTATAATTCACGGTACTGTATGAAATAATAAAAAGAGTGCAAGGCGTAATGATAAAATTTATCCTCGAATGTTTTTATTATTAAAGAAGAATGTACATTCATTTTTATTATATATTTCCTCGACTAATAATATCCTTTATTCGTGTTTTTCTTTAGACTAGTTCTGATTCTGAGCATCATGGCATCTACAACGAACCGAGAAATCATCGAACTGCCTTCAACGGAAAGAAAATTTCGAAAACTCGAATCAGCAAGCTCTCACGACGGAACGAAACGTCGCAGCTTTACCGATAAACTTTTTGGCAAACTCCTCTCGTACGCGGAGAAAAATACGAGCAACTACCACCACTGTAACAACCGTTTAAAAACATCGAGGAACGCCGGAAGTAAATCAGTTTTTTATCGAGACTACATTCAAAGAAGCTCGCCTTCCGGCGGTGCCGAGTTGTTCACGGATCCCGGTCTGAGAAAGGCGTATTGCGTCGTGACACCACATCCCTCCATCCCGGACGTAGTCTTCGAAAAGGCTGGAAGCGGCACCTCCCGACATCCATCGATGTATAAATTAACGCCGATCTCAGATAACCAACACGAGGAATCAAAGTTTACGTCAGCGCGACCTTCGTATTTCGACGCTGTCAAAATTAGCGACAGCGATGTGAAAGAATATAGCCCCTATTCCCCACAAATACAGGAAGAAGATATGAAATCGGCCATTCTTTTGGACGCAAGGGTGACTAATATAGAAAAGGTGATGGAAGAGCTCTTAGACAGCTCTCGCGTGAATAGGCGTGAATATAAGAACAAAAATAAATCTCGGGAAGCTCCCAGCATGGATCAAAATATAAACAGAGTTCTTTCCCCCCCAGCCGCCACTCTTACCGTTACAGCGACTGTCACTGGCAATGGCACCGCTACTGCCTCTTCAAATTCATATCCTCGACACATTCCCGTTAAATTTGATCCTCGTACTACACCTTGCACGGTCGGAGAAACTTTTTCACTCCCCGAAGACGGTTTACAGTCTGCCGCAAAAGGAAAACTCGTAAGGGAAATAAATAGCGAATCATCGCCCGGAAAAAGAAAAATGGAGTCTTTAGCGGCCAATTCTAGGAAGAAGTCTCTCAAAAAAATAAAGAAAACTTCAGCGACAAAAAGTAAAAAAGTCCGTTATAAAAATGACAAGAACAACGCTTTCAACAACGTGACAACATCATCACTACTATCGTCTTTCAAAATCCCACGCTTGGTCGAAAGATCTTTCGAGAAGTGCCCTAATAGTACTTTCTACGAGAATATTAACAACAGCAGCAGAGCTTCACCTTACGCGATTCATACATTCCTCAAAAATCCTTCACGCGCGAAGAGTATTGGTGAAAATTACAGCAGCAGAAGCGATCCTTACACGGATAGGAGATCGCCGTGCGCGATCCCTCCGATGATCGAAAACCGCTCTACCTATTATCGAAATAATAATAAAGGCTATTGGAAATGAGACTATATAGAAAAATCAACCGACAATCATAAGTATAATCGTCGGAGAGAAAAAGGTGGCAGAGGATTGAAACGGCACCTCGACGAATACAAAGGTTATAGGAGTGCCGGGGTTGCATCAGTTTTGCACCGTGATTCCCGACGAATTCAAAGGCTAGGCTATAGGTGTGCCAGAGTTAAATCAGTTTTGCACCATGATTCCCGTAAAAGAAGCTCGCCTCATAACGGTGCAAAGTTAAATGAGGTCGCGAACCTCGGCCTGAGGAGAAAATCGCGCGACGCTATTTAAGAGCTGTAAAAATTGATAATTTTATTTATTTGTATACACGTACAAAATATATATTTATTTAAATAATCTACAAATTTATATTTATTCTAATGGCGATTTTACTTTCCATTAGTAAAAATAAAGATGATTTATAATGTAATTATATACATATCTATATAAAAATTTGTCTTCGATTTCAATTCATAGAGTGTAACGGTTTTTTAATAAATAAATATTCTGATACTCGATTTACATTTTACTCTACCATTTCCTTCTTTAACACCCCCGTTATCGTCATTATAGTAGAAATTAGCTACTTCTTTTATATTTTAAAAATCTTTTTTTTTTTTTTTTTTTTTTTTTTAATCAGAATATTTTTCTCAAAGTTAAATGTTTTATATAGAAGTCGAAACTGCGGTCGCCACGTTCCCTAAGCGAGTTTTTCACGAGAAAACAAAAAAAATAATTTCGGAATCAAGGACTTCGAGTAACCGAGAAAGGTTAAGCGTGTTTTGACGAAGTAATAGATCGAACCCGCGGTCGCCTTTCGCGATCCGTCGATCATTTTTTCGAAGTGGCTTCGGATATCGTAAAACTAAAAGTAACTGGAGAGTGCTTAGATGCCCCTCGTTACTTTCCGGGGTGTCGGGTCTTCTAAAGAACGCTTTGAAAATTAACGTGAAAAAATCTCAAGGGTTCCTTCCCTCTTACGCTCCGATCGGGGCACGAAATAACGTTAATTTCGACTTCTCAGGAGATGGGCAAAATAAAATTTTCGTTCCCTAAGCGAGATTTTCTCGTGAAAACTATAAAAATAATTACGGAATTTAGGACTTCGAGTAACCGAGTAAGGTTAAGCGTGTTTTAACGAAGTAATAGATCGAAACTGCGGTTGCCTTTCGGGAGCCGTCGATCATTTTTTCGAAGCGGCTTCGGATATCCTAAAACTAAAAGCTGCTGAAGAGTGCTTATACGCCCCTCGTTACTTTCAAGGGGTGTTGGACCTTCTAAAGAACGCTTTGAAATTAAAGTGAAAAAATCTCAACTTCTCAGCTTAATCTTCAGGAAACAAAACTTCGACGTTTCATTCTGCCAGGAATACGTTATTTTTTGAACGGTGCGAATTGTTGTTTCTTAATGAGTCATCATAATATATTTTTTTCAAATTTTTCTTCATTTAATTACCAGTAAATAGATAATAAATAACGAAATTATTATCTCTCTAAATAATTTTTTTATTAAATTATCTATTTTATTATTATATTTGAATTTCAAAACGAAAATTAAATCTTATATATAATCTAGTTTTTACCCATTGCGCATCAATTGGTCTCACCGATGTGTGAAGATTAGGAAGAAGTGACCAACACGCGTCGAGACAGTTAGTCGTATGACAGCGGTGGGCGAGCTTAAAGCAATTCTTTTGATAAATCAATTTCTACGAAGAATCTTGGATTTGGGAGCCGAAAACGAGTAATACACGATGTCAGGAATTTGTCATATAATGTATAAGAAAATTCGATTCGAAGTGACTCTCGAAGAAATAACGAGGTTTGCTCAAAGGCATCGCCCTATTTTTGAACAAGCGAGGCCTTTGGATCCTGTTAATGGCCCGCCCTTATTTCACACTGAAAACTCTGATAAGAGCAATGATGAATCGATCAAAATAACGCTCAATGAACCGAGTTATAATAATCCGATCGCCACTAACAGCAACCGCAATATCGAAAACCATACCGAAAATTATCCTAACGACCGTCCTATTATTGCTGATCTACGCTCCGAAGAAACTACGCCTCTCTTTAAACCCAACAAAGCCTCGTTGTCGTCGTCGTCGTCATTATCAGAGGCCGAAACGCTTCTTTCTAAAGATTCGCGATCTCGAGAAGCTCAAATTCATGTTGTTTTCGAGAAAATGATTTGCAAAGTTTGCTTGGACAAAGACACGGAAATCGCATTTTTACCTTGTAGACACTTGATGACTTGCTCTTCGTGCGCACCGGCCCTCACCTTGTGTCCGTACTGTAGGGAATCTATAAAAGCCACCATTAAACCAATCTTCGCCTGAGATTTATCGATATTTTATACGTATATATAAATATATTTATCTTTATCAAATTGTATCTTCTTCTTCTATCGTCTATTATTGTTAACGATAAAGATTCCTTTTCAATTAAATAACATTATTAATTGATTAAATTTTTTATATTTTATTTTAAATCTTTTGATTTTCCTTAGGTACACCTGTTTCGCACTTATATCTTCGACTTATATCAGTTCCCTTTGAAACTTCACTACATTAATTATGAACAAAGAAAACAAAACAATAATATAATATGTCATCCGTAATTATTTATTTATTTTGGTTTTCTTAAAAAAAAGCTCGCTAAAGGAACGAAAAAATAATTTTGCACCATCTCCCGAGAGTTAAAAAGTAACGTTATTTCGTGCTTTCGCTTCGCGCCAGATTCATATATTTACCGAAAAAAAATAATTTACTTCAATTTTTATTTTATTTTTAATTTAGTCACCTTAAAAATGATTTAATAAAGAAAATGGTATTCTATGGGACACTAAATTAAAAAAAAGAATAATTTCATTAAAAAATTAAAATAAATTAATATTTTTCGGCAAATATTCAAATCTCGCGCAAGGCGAAAGCACAAAATAACGTTACTTTTTACTTCTCAGGAGATGGTGCAAAATAAATTTTTTGTTCCTTAAGCGTTTTTTTTTCGTAATTATTATTTTCTGTTTTCCTCGAAAAAAAAACTCGCTTAAGAAACGAAAAATTTATTTTTACACCATCTCCCGAGAAGTAAAAAGTAACGTTATTTCGTTTTCTGATCGAAGCGCGAGGGGGTACCCTTAAGATTTTTTTTAAGTTAATTTTTAAAGTGTACTCTACTATATATATATTATTATTTTTTTTTATAGTTTAGACTCCCTTAAATTCAATCTTCTTCGATAAATAATTTTTTAGAGTTAACTAAACTGAAAAAAAATTAAAAAAAACACACGACTCCAAATTTCTCTCGGAAACGTCGTGTTTACATACTGACGTTTCGCGATGAACTTCCATTTATTTTACCCTAGATAAGATGGGGAACATGGCTTTGGCCCAAATTTGTGTCAAAACCACCTATTGGGAACATGGCACAAATTTGTGTCAAAACCCCCTATTGGGAACATGGCACAAATTTGTGTCAAAACCCCCTATTGGGAACATGGCACAAATTTGTGTCAAAACCCCCTATTGGGAACATGGCACAAAATTGTGTCAAAACTCCCTATTGGGAACATGGCACAAATTTGTGTCAAAACCCCCTATTGGGAACATGGCACAAATTTGTGTCAAAACCCACTATTGGGAACATGGCACAAATTTGTGTCAAAACCACCTATTGGGAACATGACACAAATTTGTGTCAAAACCCCCTATTGGGAACATGGCACAAAATTGGAACAAAAAATTTTAGGTAATAAAGGGATTTGTGCCAATTTTTGGCACAAAATTGTGTACCAGTGCTGAGTCCCTTTAGTTTGTTCCCGTTAGATGGCACAATTTTTTTTTTCAATATTTTTACATGTGCCACATATAGGGCACAATAAATTTAGGCACAACCAAAATTTTTTAATTATATTATTATATTATTATACTGTATTAAACAATATTAAACTACCGATTGGAATTCATAGGGCCGAGCCCCTAGGACACACCCTAAAAGGTGTCACGCGATCACGTTAGGTCCGTTTTTCGGTTTTCTCCAAATAATTATCTTTATTGAATTATCTATATATTTTTATTATTATCTATATATTATTGTTAATTTATTTGTATTTCAAAATAAAAGTTAAATCTTATATAATATAATCTTTTTTTCCCGTAGCACATCAGTCGGTTGCGCCGATGTGTGAGATTTAGGAAGAAGTGACCAACACACGTAAAGATATATTGTGTACGTATATATATATATATATATATATATATATATATAAAAGAGAAAAAAACATATATATATATATTATATATATATATATATATATATATATATATATATATATATATATATATATATATATATATATATATATATATATATATATATATATATATATATATATATATGGGGCTGAAAATTAACATTTTTATAGTCCGTACGACGTTTTAACTTCTCTTTAAATTTCATTATGTTGCTTTCAGCAGGTAGCAAGAAAACAAGCATCAAAAATACCGATTTCAGGAACAATATAATAAGGTGGTGGCACAAAAAACCGTTTCCTTTATTATGGGTTTGTGCCAAAAATTTTAATTGATTGTTCCCTTTAGAAATTTTTTCCACCAGAAATAAAAAAAAGGGAATTTAGGCCGTAAACTAGCATGTTTACAGTGAAATTGCATTTACCTATGACCTTTATTTTTTTTCTACGAATTTTAAAAATTCACAAGGTAACGTTCCTTTTAGTGCGATTCTATTATGCCTTTTGGCACAAATTTGATCTTCTTGTTACCTTTATTAGCAAAGAATTTAGGCCGGAAATTTCCCGGTGAAAGATGGTATATTGATAGGCTTATATTTCAAAAGGGAACCCTCTCACGCATCGTTCGGGCACGAAATAACGTTACTTTTTAATTCTCGGGAGATGGTGCAAACTAAATTTTTCGTTACTTAAGCGAGCTGTTTTCGAGGGAAACTAAAAAATTATTTACGGAATCTAAGTCTATAAAGAATTGATATTCAGGTATTCACATATTGTATAATTGTTTTTTTTCTTTGTTTTTAATTTTTCTTAGTCTCATTAATAAATTATCAGCACACGAAACAACAGTATCGCGATTTTTTTTTTTTTTTTTTTTTTTTTTTTTTTTTTTTTTTAAGAAAATTTGTTACCTCAGTTACCTCCATAAATTATTTATCATAGAAACCTGGTTTTAAGGGAGACTAATTTATAAGAAAAATAATATAATAGCCATTTTATTTTTTTTTCTCAAAAACTACGATAGCTACAAGAAAACTAATAACATTCGTGGAATCAGCGTAAGATAATTGTTCTAAAAATGTCAAAAAAATTTTTTTTTTTTTGGGGCTATTTTATTTTTTTTCTCGAAAACTACGTTAGCTACAAGAAAACTAATAACATTCGTGGAATCAGGGTAAGATAATTGTTCTAAAAATGGCAAAAAAAATTTTTTGATTTCTTGGGGCTATTTTATTTTTTTTCTCAAACTACATTATTCAGAAAACTAACATTCGTGGAATCAGCGTAGGAAAATTGTTCTAAAATGGACAAAAAAATTTTTTTGATTTTTTGGGCTTTTTTATTTTTTTTCTCAAAAACTACGATAGCTACAAGAAAACTAATAACATTCGTGGAATCAGCGTAAGAAAATTGTTCTAAAAATGAAAAAAAAATTTTGAAATTTTTTGGGATATTTTATTTTTTTCTCGAAAACTACGATAGCTACAAGAAAACTAATAACATTCGTGGAATCAGCGTAAGAAAATTGTTCTGAGAATGGCAAAAATTTTTGTTTTTTTGGGGCTATTTTATTTTTTTTCTCAAAAACTACGATAGGTACAAGAAAACTAATAACATTCGTGGAATCAACGTAAGAAAATTGTTCAAAAAATGGAAAAAAAAATTTTGTTTTTTTTTGGGGATATTTTATTTTTTTTCTCGAAAACTACGGTAAGCTACAAGAAAACTAATAACATTCATGGAATCAGCGTAAGAAGATTGTTCTAAAAATGGCAAAAAATTATTTTTGTTTTTGTGGCTATTTTATTTTTCTCAAAAACTACGATAGCTAAGAAAACTAACAACATTCGTGGAATCAGCGTAAAAAAATTGTTCTAAAATGAAAAAAAATTTGATTTTTTTGGATATTTCATTTTTTTTCTCGAAACTATGATAGCTACAAGAAAACTAACAACATAAATCAGCGTAAGAAAATTGTTCTAATAATTGCAAAAAATTTTTTTGGATTTTTTGGGGCTATTTTATTTTTTTTTCTCTAAAACTACGATAGCTACAAGAAAACTAATAACACTCGTGGAATCAGCGTAAGATAGTTGTTCTGAAAATATGAAAATTTGTTTTTGGATTTTTTTGGTTATTTATTTTATTTTCTCGAAAACTACGATAGGTACAAGGAAACTGTTGTTTTTCCATTTTAAAAACAAATTTCTTACGCTGATTCCAAAAAGGTTATTAATTTTTTTTGTAGCTATCGTAGTTTTCGAGAAAAAAAATAAATAACCAAAAAAATCAAAAAAAATTTTTTTTCCATTTTTAGAACAAATATCTTCGACTAGACCTTCGACTTAGCACTTAGACCTTCGACTTAGCACTTAGACCTTCGACTTAGCACATAGACCTTCGACTTATATCTCTGACTGTTCGTTCGTTTGTTTGTTGAACTAATATAAGTCGAAAGTCTAAGTGCAAATTCCGAAAAATGATTTCGACTTAAAGTTTTTTGGGAAATTATTTTCTCTGTGATTTTTTAGATTTTCACACTTAGACCTTTGACTTATATCAGTTCCCGTTGAGACGTCACTATATGGGGTTGAAGTGATAGTTTATACCTTAAAAGGTGTTGCGCGATCAAGTTAGATCGTTTTTCGGTTCCCTTCGAAACGTCACTATAGTATAGTGTCGCCTTACGGGAATCGCAAAAGCGGCTGAACGCTTTCAAATACCAGTTACCTAAGCTAAAACTATCTTCAATCCGATTATGACGTCATATAGTAACGCCTGTTCGGGAACTGATATAAGTCGAAGGTCTAAGTGCAAATTCCGAAAAATAATTTGGACTTAAAAAATTTTGTGAATTATTTTCTTTGAGAAATTTTAGATTTTAGCACTTAGACCTTCGACTTATACTTAGACCTTCGACTTATACTTAGACCTTCGACTTATACTTAGACCTTCGACTTATACTTAGACCTTCGACTTAGCACTTAGACCTTCGATTTAGCACTTAGACCTTCGACTTAGCACTTAGTCCTTCGACTTAGCACTTAGACCTTCGACTTAGCACTTTGACCTTCGACTTATACCTAGACCTTCGACTTAGCACTTAGACATTCGACTTAGCACTTAGACCTTCGACTTAGCACTTAGACCTTCGACTTAGCACTTAGACCTTCGACTTAGCACTTAGACCTTCGACTTAGCACTTAGACCTTCGACTTATACTTAGACCTTCGACTTATACTTAGACCTTCGACTTATACTTAGACCTTCGACTTATACTTAGACCTTCGACTTATACTTAGACCTTCGACTTAACACTTAGACGTTCGACTTATACTTAGACCTTCGACTTATACTTAGACCTTCGACTTATACTTAGACCAATCAAAAAATTTTTTTTCCATTTTTAGAACAAATATCTTACGCTGATTCCACGAATGTTATTTGTTTTCTTGTAGCTATCGTAGTTTTCGAGTTTTTTGCACTTAGACCTTCGACTTATATCTCTGACCGTTCGTTCGTTTGTTTGTTGAACTAATATAAGTCGAAAGTCTAAGTGCAAATTCCGAAAAATGATTTCGACTTAAAGTTTTTTGGGAAATTATTTTCTCTGTAATTTTTTAGATTTTCGCACTTAGACCTTTGACTTATATCAGTTCCCGTTGAGACGTCCCTATATGGGGTTGAAGTGATAGTTTATACCTTAAAAGGTGTTGCGCGATCAAGTTAGATCGTTTTTCGGTTCCCTTCGAAACGTCACTATAGTATAGTGTCGCCTTACGGGAATCGCAAAAGCGGCTGAACGCTTTCAAATGCCACTTTTTAGTGTATAAACTCGCTTCAACTCGATATAGTGACGTTTCAACGGGAACCGATTTAAGTCGAAGGTCTAAGTGTGAAAATCTAAAAAATCACAAAGAAAATATTTCCCCCGATAATTTTCTGTTCAATTTTTTTTTCGGAATTTGCACTTAGACCTTCGACTTATATTTGTCCCCGATGAGGCGTCAATATATGACGTCATAGTAGGTTTAACGATAGGTATCTCGAAAACTAGGATAGCTACAAGTAAACTAACTTTCATTGGTCATGTGTTCTAAAAATGGAAAAATTGATTTTTATATTTTATTTTTCTCGAAAACTACGATAAGCTACAAGAAAACTAATAACATTCATGTGGAATCAGCGTGAAATATGCATAAAAAATTTTTTAAATTTTTTGGGATATTTTAATTTTTTTCTTGAAAACTACGATGGCTACAAGATAAATAATGACATTCGTGGAATCAGCGTAAGATAATTGTTCTAAAAATTGAAAAAAAAAATTGAATTTTTTTTGGATATTTTTTTTTTTTTTTTCGAAAACTACGATAGCAACAAGAAAACTAATAACATTCGTGGAATCGGCGTAAGAAAATTGTTCTAAAAAATGGCAAAAAAAAAAATTGAATTTTTTTTGGATATTTTATTTTTTTTCTCGAAAACTACGATAGCTACAAGAAAACTAATAACATTCGTGGAATCAGCGTAAGAAAATTGTTCTAAAAATGGCAAAAAATTTTTTTTTGATTTTTGGGCTATTTTATTTTTTTTCTCAAAAACTACGATAGCTACAAGAAAACAAATAACATTCGTGGAATCAGCGTAAGAAAATTGTTCTAAAAATGGCAAAAAAATATTTTTGATTTTTTGGGGTATTTTATTTTTTTTCTCGAAAACTACGATAGCTACAAGAAAACTAATAACATTCGTGGAATCAGCGTAAGAAAATTGTTCTAAAAATGAAAAAAAAAATTTTTGAAATTTTTTGGGATATTTTTTTTTCTCGAAAACTACGATAGCTACAAGAAAACTAATAACATTCGTGGAATCAGCGTAAGAAAATTGTTCTGAAAATGGCAAAATTTTGAAATTTTTTGGGATATTTTTTTTTATAACTACGATAGCTACAAGAAAACTAATAACATTCGTGGAATCAGCGTAAGAAAATTGTTCTGAAAATGGCAAAAAAATTTTTTGGTTTTTTGGGGCTATTTTATTTTTTTTCTCAAAAACTACGATAGGTACAAGAAAACTAATAACATTCGTGGAATCAACGTAAGAAAATTGTTCAAAAAAATGGAAAAAAATTTTTTGATTTTTTTTGGTGTATTTTATTTTTTTTCTCGAAAACTACGATAGCTACAAGAAAACTAATAACATTCGTGGAATCAGCGTAAGAAAATTGTTCTGAAAATGGCAAAAAAATTTTTTTGGTTTTTTGTGGCTATTTTATTTTTTTTCTCAAAAACTACGATAGCTACAAGAAAACTAATAACACTCGTGGAATCAGCGTAAGATAGTTGTTCTGAAAATATGAAAATTTGTTTTTGGATTTTTTTGGTTATTTATTTTATTTTCTCGAAAACTACGATAGGTACAAGGAAACTATTGTTTTTCCATTTTTAAAACAAATTTCTTACGCTGATTCCAAAAAGGTTATTAATTTTTTGTAACTATCGTAGTTTTCGAAAAAAAAAATAAATAACAAAATCAAAAAATTTTTTTCCATTTTAGAACAAATATCTACGCTGATTCCCTGAATGTTATGAGTTTTCTTAATATCGTAGTTTTCGAGATTTTACTTAGACCTTCGACTTATATCTCCCTGACCGTTCGTTCGTTTGTTTGTTGAAAGACTAATATAAGTCGAGAATCTAAAGTGCAAATTCAAAATGATTTCGCTTCAAAATTTTGGAAATTATGCGTGATTTTAGATTTTCACATGGACCTTTGACTAATATCAGTTCCCGTTGAGACGTCACTATATGGGGTTGAAGTGATAGTTTATACCTTAAAAGGTGTTGCGCGATCAAGTTAGATCGTTTTTCGGTTCCCTTCGCAACGTCACTATAGTATAGTGTCGCCTTACGGGAATCGCAAAAGCGGCTGAACGCTTTCAAATACCAGTTACCTAAGCTAAAACTATCTTCAATCCGATTATGACGTCATATAGTGACGCCTGATCGGGAACTGATATAAGTCGAAGGTCTAAGTGCAAATTCCGAAAAATAATTTGGACTTAAAAAATTTTGTGAATTATTTTCTTTGAAAAATTTTAGATTTTAGCACTTAGACCTTCGACTTATACTTAGGCCTTCGACTTATATCGGTTCCCTTCGAAACATTCGTGGATTCAGCGTAAGACCTTTCGACTTAGCACTTAGACCTTCGACTTAGCACTTAGACATTCGACTTAGCACTTAGACCTTCGACTTAGCACTTAGACCTTCGACATAGCACTTAGACCTTCGACTTATACTTTGGTTTTTTAACTAACGCACGAAGGAATCGGACGATCTGTAGTTTACAGTAAAGTTTTTTTTGTTACTAAAACAATTTATAATAATTTTAAAAGGAAAAAATACTGCTTTGGAAATTTGGTTTATATTTATTAATTTTTTTACAATTGTCAGAATAAAACTTTAAATTAATAATGTATATATATATATATATATATATATATATATATATATATATATATATATATATATATATATATATATATATATATATATATATATATATATATATATATATATATATATATATATATATATATATATATATATATATATATATATATATTTTTTAACAGAGAAAGATATAATTTCTTTTCATGGAGATAATATATTTATTCGAGGTCTACTACGCAGTTGCGAATACGTTTGTTTTACGAAGTGTAGGTCAATTTTACAATATTTTTCTGTTTTTCTCTCCGATTTTGAGATTCTGGATATTCTTCCGAGTTTTTTCTTTGAGGTCGACGTGTAAGAAAACCGCAGTTATCTCGGTTGCTACATAATTTGCTCTCGCTGTTGTATTGGGAAATGTGTAGCAGCCATTCTCATAGCCCAGCGTCATCCTCTCCACGGAGTTTGTTATAACTGGGAAATCTACAGCGATCTGCGACGCACACGCACGAGTGAATAAGCTCGATCTGCTCATATATAATTTCGACGGCGCATTCGGGATTCGTGTGTTTTGGGTGAGAAGCGATTGTTTTGAAAAATGAACAAAGCGATCTATGACGTTTTTTGCAAGACATCGAATGAGACAATTCTGACATGAAATACACGCCTCGTCTCCTCCTAAGCGTCGATATAAAAACGAAAGATAAACTACTCGCGAGACTATAGCAGTCAGCGCCTCTGAGCTTTTGCAACAGATTATTGAGCATCGATTTTACGATTCCGATAAACATTTCCTGTTTATCCGACAATTTCTTCTTTTTGGGGGCCGATGGTACTTCGTCGTCGTCATCATCACCGACTCGTCTCTTGAGAGAAAGATCTTTCGTTTTTAATCTTCCGGAACCGTGGTCTGAGGATAGGAAATCCACAGCCAACCTCGTCGATGTCGATCGGTCGACCGACCTTTTTTCTTGACGGGATTTGCAATTATGAAATCCGCAACGATCTTCGTCGCAAGTATCCAAGTGAAAAATAGTGATGTGATTGTAAATAATTTTGAGAGCGCATTTGTGAGTCGCTCGGGTAACGTGAGAAGCGGTTTCTTTGAACATCGAACAGAGCGGTTTATGTTTTACTTCTTCGCAAGACATCGCGTGGCCGAATTCTTCCAATAAATTTTTCAGTCGTTTTGTCTTGATAGACTCTAATAAAACTGTATACAAATTATTCGCTAAGCGATAACACGCAGATTTTTTATGCCTTTCTAGCAGAGATTCAAACCTCAGTTCCAAGATGTCGATCAACAGTTCCTGTTCTTCGGAAAATACTACGTTTTTTGGGGAAGGTGGTGGCGATTTGTCGTGAGGAGCGCCCTCGGCGATTCGCACCTTTTTTTCTTTAAAGCTTTTTCTACCTCCAGAAACTTTTTTCCCGTCGCAATCATCTTTAATACGTTTACGAGCCCCGACGGACTTTAGCTTTAGTACATTACACCTGAATCTCAAATATTTAAGGTGTTTGAAATCATCTTTCTGCTTTATTTGGTCGCTATTAGAACACCCAGGATACGGTTCACTTAAACTAAAAGAACGCTTCTCGGTGATTACGCTGGCTGTTGGGGTTTGGACAACCAAATACGATGCTAAATCTGGACTCAGAAACGAATATAGAACTCGAAGAAATTCTGCCGGCATAAGTGATTTTTGATCGTTTCTGTGGCAAAAATCCTGGTGATTAATAAATATATCGTAGAACGATAGTGTTCGATCTTTTGAAGGAACGAGGTACCTCTTCATCCAGCTTTCGGCGTAAGAAATTTGCTGTTTAAGCGAAACTTGTAACTCATCGTCAAACCTAGATTTTCCAGGTTGTGTCATCTTAGCTTCAATTGCGTGTGTAACTTTAGAAGATTCGCGTATTTCCGAATTTTTTACAGCTAAAGAATGACTCGAATATTGTTAGTTAATGCGCGTAGGAAAGCTCGAAGAAGTGGTACGATCGGGACTGAAAAAGGCATCCGCACTCGACTTGGCACTTCTAATAACTGATACCACAGACGGCCCTATCGATCTTTTATACTTTTTTAAGGCTTACGTCATCAGCTAGTTATTACGTGGCACCCGGAGATGGCGACCAAAAAATTAATAAAATTTTTTATTTCGTAATAATAATGAAAAAATGATTTGTTTGTTTTCGAGATAAAATATATTATTCGTTTCAAAATCGTTAGGCTTGGTATAGGGATGTTTCAACGGTAACTAATATAAAACGAAGGTCTAAGTATTTCTCCCTTACGCCCCGATCGTGCCACGATATAACGTTACTTTTTACTTCTCGGGAGATGGGGCGCAATAAATATTTCGTTCCTTAAGCGATTTTTTTTTCGAGAGAAACCAAAAATTAATTACGGAATCTAGGACTTCGGGTAGCCCCTTAAGGTTCTGCGCGTCGTAACGAAGTTGTAGATTAAAACTGTGGTCGCTCATCGCGATCCGTCGATCAGTTTTCAAGGCGTTTCGGATATCGAAAAACTAAAAGCGGCTGTAAGGTGCTTACACGACCCTCGTTATTTTCCGGGCAACACTTTGAAAAGTAACGTAAAAAAAATCTTAAGGGATCCCCATTGCGCTCCGATCGTGCCAAGAAATAACGTTACTTTTTATTTCACGGGAGATGGAGGTTGGAAATGGCCAATTTAGTGCTAAGGAAATCACATTGGAAATGGCCAATTTAGTGCTAAGGAAATCACAATCTGTCTTACCAAGAAAAGAATAACAAAAGAGATACTTGCTATGTCATACGGGTTTGGAAATATAAGCCTATCAATATACCATCTTTCACCGGGAAATTTCCGAATTCCGTTATTTATTTTTTGTTTTCTCCGAAAAAAAAACTCGCTTAGGGAACGAAAAAATTATTTTGCTCCATCTCCCGAGAAGCAAAAGGTAACGATATTTCGTGCTACGACTGGAGCGTAAATTTCGAAATGTTCCCAGAAAGCCCGACACCACCGGAAAGTAACGACGTCGTTCGTCCAAGCACGAGATTTTTTCAGGTTAATTTTCAAAGTGTTCTTTAGAAGGCCCTACACCCACGATTAATAACGAGGGGTATTTAAGCACTCTCCAGCTGCTTTTAGGTTTACGAAAATGGAACAAGCGCTTTAAATGGGGGTCATTTACCGATAAATAATAATCTATATCTATATCTAGATACTATAATCTATCTATGTACTACTATTTATTAGTTTTTGACGGATCGGAATAGGCGACCGCAATTTCGACGCGCCTAAACTCACCCGGCAACTCGAATTCCAGATTCCATAATTTTTTTTTGGCTTCCTCGAGAAAAACTCGCTTAGGGAACGAAAAATTTATTTTGCCCCTACTCTCGAGAAGTCGAAAGTAACGTTATTTAGTGCCCCGATCGTAGCATAAGGGGGGGAAGGAACCCTTTAGATATTTTCATGTTAATTTTCAAAGTGTTCTTTAGAAGGCCCGACACCCCACTGAAAGTAACAAGGGGCGTATAAACACTCTCCAGCTGCTTTTAGTTTTATGATATCCGAAGCCGCTTCGAAAAAATGATCGACGGATCGCGAAAGGCGACCGCAATTTCGATCTATTACTTCGTTAAAACACGCTTAACCTTAAACTTGGCTACTCGAAATCCTAGATTCAGTAACTTTTTTTTAGGTTTCCTCGGGAAAAACTCGCTTAGGGAACGACAAATTTATTTTGTCCCATCTCCCGAGAAGTCAAAAGTAACGTTTATGACCTACTGTAAGGAGGCATGTTAGTTTACGGCCTAAATTACGTTTTTTTTATTTTTGTAGGAAAAAACTTCTAAAGGGAACATTCAATTTAAATTTTTGGCACAAACCCATAATAAAGGGAACGGTTTTTTGTGTCATCACCTTACGCAAAGGTTTTAAAGTTTTTTCCGGAAATTTTGAAACTTGTCCCAGGAACCCCCTGTTCCCCCGCAAACTAATGAGGACTCTTCAACCGATTTTAGTTTTACGATATCTCAAATTATTCCTGAGTTATTGAAGTTTTCGGTTTCCACTCCCGAAAACAAACAAAATTTCTCTTCTAGTGGGGTGCGCACTCGGTCACAGAGTAGTGCTGGGCCTCCCAACTTTAAATATCAACTTATTTTTATATGCGCTTTCAAAAAATTTCTAAAGGGAACAATCCATTAAAAATTTTGGCACAAACGTATAATAAAAGGAACGTTTTTTTTTGTGCCACCTTCCTTATTATAGGGTTCCTGAAATTGGTGTTTTTTGAGGCTTGTTTTCTTGCTAACAGTTGAAAGCAACATAATGAAATTTAAAAAGAAGTTAAAACATAGTACGGACCATAAAAATGTTAATTTTCGGTCCCTTACTTCACGTACTTTGAAAGATATACCCATTAATAATGGTAAATTGTAACTTTATTTGAAAAATAAAATAAATATTTCGGAAATGGTAACTTTGGTGCTAAAGAAATGAAAATCTATCATACTTAGAATAACCAAAGAGTTACAAACAGTACACCGTAATAAAGACCACAGTAAGTTATATTATTAACCTGCTAGGTTAACCTGGTGCCACAACCTTATCATAGGGTTCCTGAAATTGGTATTTTTGATGCTTGTTTTCTTGCTACCAGCTGAAAGCAACATAATGAAATTTATAGAGAAGTTAAAAAATTCCCAAAATTGCCCGCTTTTTTTTCTATGTGGGAAATTGGTGTTTTTGAGGCTTGTTTTCTTGCTACCAACTGAAAGCAACATAATGAAATTTATAGAGAAGTTAAAACGTAGTACGGACTATTAAAATGTTAATTGTCAGCCCCTTACTTCACATACTTTAAAAGATATTTCCGAAGCCGCATCGAAAACTGATCGACGAATCGCAAAGGCGACCTCAGTTTCGATCTATTAGTTCGGTACCACACGCTTAACCTTACTCGGAAACGCGAAGTCCTATATTCCGTAAGTATTTTATTGGTTTTCTCGAGAAAAACTCGCTTAGGGAACGAAAAATTTATTTTGCCCCATCTCCTGAGAATTCGAAAGTAACGTCATTTCGTGCCCCAATCGGAGCGAAAGGGGGGACTCTTGAAATTTTTTCACGTTAAATTTCAAAGTGTTCATTAAAAGGCCCGACACCACCAGAAAGTAAAACTAAGGGCGTATAAGCACTCTCCAGCTGCTTTTAGTTTTACCATATCCGAAGCCACTTCAAAAAAAATTAACGACGGATCGCGAAAGGCGACTCGCAGTTTCGATCTATTACTTCGTTAAAACACGCTTAACCTTAAAGTAAGATATTTCAATGGAAAATGTAAAAAAAAAATTTGGATTTTTGGGTTATATATTTTATTTCTCGAAAAGTATAATAGCTACATGAAAACTAATCACATTCGTGGAATCAGCGTAAGATATTTCAATGGTAAATCGAAACAAAATATTTTGATTTTTTTGGTTATTTATTTTTTTACTTGAAAACTGCGATAGATACAAGAAAACTAATAAGATTCGTGGAATCAGCGTATAAAATGTGTATAGAAAATGGCAAAAAAAATCTTTTTTTGATTTTTTTTTTGGTTTTTATTTTATATCTCAAAAACTACGATAGCTACAAGAAAAAAATTAATATTCTTGGAATCAGCGTATGATTGCTTGGTGATTCCACGAATCATATTAGTTTTCTTGTTGCTATCGTAGTTTTTGAGATATAAAAAAATAACCCAATTATAATAAAAACAAATTTTTTGCCATTTTCCATACACATTTGTTACGCTGATTCCACTAACGTTATTAGTTTTCTTGTAGCTATCGTAGTTTTCAAGAAAAAAATAAATAACCAAAAAAATAAAAAATTTTTTTTTCACATTTTCACAACAATTATCTTACTCTGTTTCCACGAATGTTATTAGTTTTCTTGTATCTATCGTAGTTTTCGAGAAAAAAAATAACAAAAAAAATCAAAAAATTTTGTAGTCTATTTTAAATAAATAACCAAAAAAAAAAAATTTATTTTAAATACAAATATCTTACGCTGATTCCACGAATGTTATTAGTTTTCTTGTAGCTACCGTAGTTTTTGAATAAAAAAATTAATAACAAAAAAAATAAAAAAAAATTCCATCTTAAATACAAATATCTTACGCTGATTCCACGAATGTTATTAGTTTTCTTGGAGCTATCGTAGTTTTCGAGAGAAAAAATAAATAACCAAAAAATTTATTTTTACATTTTCAGAACAAATATCTTACGCTGATTCCACGAATGTTATTAGTTTTCTTGTAGACACCCCTCGTTACTTTCCGGGGGTGTCAGGTTGGCACGAAATAACGTTACCTTGTACTTCTCGGGAGATTGAGCAAAATAAAATTTTCGTTCCTTAAGCGAGTTATTTTTTAATGGAACTAAAAAAAAAATTTCGGAGTCTAGGACTTCGCGAAGCCCCGAAAGGTTAGGCGTGTCGTATCGAAATAATAGATCGAAACTGCGCTCGCCTATCGCGATCCGGCGATCAATATTCGAAACGGCTTCAGATAGTCTTATTATTATTATATTTTTGTTAATTTATTCTCCCATAAAACACCGTCTTTTTTAACAAACCATTTTCAATGGATGACTAAATTAAAAAAAATAAAAATAATTATATTTTCTTTCGATAAGTAACTTACACGACACCCATTTCATTCGGAAACGTCGTTGTTAAATAATTTCGAGAGACTAAAAGCGGATGTAAGATGCTTAGACGCCCCTCGTTACTTTCAAGGGGTGTCGAGTTGGCACTAAATAACGTTACTTTGTACTTCTCGGAAGATTGAACAAAATAAAATTTTCGTTTCTTAAGCGAGTTATTTTCTAATGAAGCCAAATAAAAATTATTATGGAGTCTAGGACTTCGCGTAGCCCCGAAAGGTTAAGCGTGTTGGTAACGATCAAACCTGCAGTCGCCTATCTCAATGCGTCGATCAGTTTTTGAAATGGCTTTAGGTAATCTTATTATTATATTTTTTCTTAATTTACTCTCCCATAAAATACCGTCTTCTTTAACAAAATATTTTCTAGGTGTGACTAAATTAAAAAAATTAAAAATAGTGATAAAAATTTTTTGATAGTGACGTTTCATCGGGACCTTTTTTAACTCGAAAGTCTAATTCAAAATCGCTCTCCACAAAGTCGACCTCGGATAAATTTTTTGAAATTTATTTTTTAAATTTTGACTTAGACTTCGAGTTATAAAAGGTCGAAAAGAAACGTCATTATTTGAACGATAATAATAATAATAATAATAATAATAATAATAATAATAATAATAATAATAATAATAATAATAATAATAATAATAATAATAATAATAATAATAATAATAATAATAATAATAATAATAATAATAATAATAATAATAATAATAAAATAACACACACAAAAAAAAAAAAAAATAATAATAATAATAATAAAAATAATAATAATAATAATAATAATAATTGTAATAATAAAATAACATTTGTGGAATCAGCGTAAAATAACTATTCTGAAAATGGAAAAAAAATTTGTTTCATTTTTTGGTTATTTATTTTTTTCTCGAAAACTACGATAGCTACAAGAAAACTAATAACATTCGTGGAATCAGCGTAAAATGTATGTTCTGAAAATGGAAAAAGTTTTTTGATTTTTTTGGTTTTTATTTTTTTTCTCGAAAACTACGATAGCTACAAGAAAACTAATAACATTCGTGGAATCAGCGTAAAATATTTGTTCCGAAAATGAATTTTTTTTATTATTATTATTTTTGTTATTTATTTTTTTTCTCAAAAACTACGATAGCTACAAGAAAACTAATAACATTCGTGGAATCAGCGTAAGAAAATTGTTCTAAAAATGAAAAAAAAATTTTTTTAATTTTTTGGGATATTTTATTTTTTTTCTCGAAAACTACGATAGCTACAAGAAAACTAATAACATTCGTGGAATCAGCGTAAGATAACTGTTCTGAAAATGGCAAAAAAAATTTTTTTGATTTTTTTGGGCTATTTTATTTTTTTTCTCGAAAACTACGATAACTAAAAGAAAACTAATAACATTCGTGGAATCAGCGTAAGAAAATTGTTCTAAAAATGTAAAAAAAAATTTTTTGAATTTTTTTGGGATATTTTATTTTTTTTCTCGAAAACTACGATAGCTACAAGAAAACTAATAACATTCGTGGAATCAGCGTAAGAAAATTGTTCTAAAAATGGCAAAAATTTTTTTTTGATTTTTTGGGGATATTTTTTTTTTTTTATCGAAAACTACGATAGCTACAAGAAAACTAATAACATTCGTGGAATCAGCGTAAGAAAATTGTTCTGAAAATGGCAAAAAAAATTTTTGGTTTTTTAGGGCTATTTTATTTTTTTTCTCAAAAACTACGATAGGTACAAGAAAACTAATAACATTCGTGGAATCAGCGTAAGATAATTGTTCTGAAAATGGCAAAAAATTTTTTTTGATTTTTTGGGGCTATTTTTTTTTTCTCGAAAACTACGATAGCTACAAGAAAACTAATAACACTCGTGGAATCAGCGTAAGATAGTTGTTCAGAAAATATGAAAATTTGTTTTTGGATTTTTTTGGTTATTTATTTTATTTTCTCGAAAACTACGATAGCTACAAGGAAACTATTGTTTTTCCATTTTTAAAACAAATTTCTTACGCTGATTCCAAAAAGGTTATTATTTTTTTTGTAGCTATTGTAGTTTTCGAGAAAAAAAAATAAATCACCAAATAAATCAAAAAATTTTTTTTTCCATTTTTAGAACAAATATCTAACGCTGATTCCACGAATGTTATTAGTTTTCTTGTAGACACCCCTCGTAGTTTTCGAGTTTTTTGCACTTAGAACGTTACCTTGTACTTCTCGGGAGATTGAGCAAAATAAAATTTTCGTTCCTTAAGCGAGTTATTTTCTAAAAAAATTATTTCGGAGTCTAGGACTTCGCGAAGCCCCGAAAGGTTAGGCGTGTCGTAACGAAATAATAGATCGAAACTGCGCTCGCCTATCGCGATCCGGCGATCAATATTCGAAACGGCTTCAGATAGTCTTATTATTATTATATTTTTTTTAATTTATTCTCCCATAAAACACCGTCTTCTTTAACAAACCATTTTCAATAGGTGACTAAATTAAAAATAAATAAAAATAATTATATTTTTTTTCGATAAGCACCTTACAAGACACCCATTTCATTCGGAAACGTCGTTGTTAAATAATTTCGAGAGACTAAAAGCGGATGTAAGGTGCTTAGACGCCCCTCGTTACTTTCAAGGGGTGTCGAGTTGGCACTAAATAACGTTACTTTGTACTTCTCGGAAGATTGAACAAAATAAAATTTTCGTTTCTTAAGCGAGTTATTTTCTAATGAAGCCAAATAAAAATTATTATGGAGTCTAGGACTTCGCGTAGCCCCGAAAGGTTAAGCGTGTTGGTAACGATCAAACCTGCAGTCGACTATCTCAATGTTTCGATCAGTTTTTGAAATAGCTTTAGGTAATCTTATTATTATATATTTTTTTTAATTTACTCTCCCATAAAATACCGTCTTCTTTAACAAAATATTTTCTAGGTGTGACTAAATTAAAAAAATTAAAAATAGTGATAAAAATTTTCGATAGTGACTTTTCATCGGGACCTTTTTTAACTCGAAAGTCTAATTCAAAATCGCTCTCCACAAAGTCGACCTCGGGAAAATTTTTTGAAATTTATTTTTTAAATTTTGACTTAGACTTCGAGTTATAAAAGGTCCAAAAGAAACGTCATTATTTGAACGATAATAATAATAATAATAATAATAATAATAATAATAATAATAATAATAATAATAATAATAATAATAATAATAATAATAATAATAATAATAATAATAATAATAATAATAATAATAATAATAATAATATAATAATAATAATAATAATAATAATAATAATAATAATAATAATAATAATAATAATAATAATAATAATAATAATAATAATAATAATAATAATAATAATAATAATAATAATAGTAATAAAAATAAAAATAATAATAATAATAAAAATAATAATAATAATAGTAATAATAAAATAACATTTGTGGAATCAGGGTAAAATAATTGTTCTAAAGATGGAAAAAAAATTTTTTTGGTTATTTATTTTTTCTCGAAAACTACGATAGCTACAAGAAAACTAATAACATTCGTGGAATCAGCGTAAAATATATGTTCTGAAAATGGAAAAAGTTTTTAGATATTTTTGGTTTTTATTTTTTTTCTCGAAAACTACGATAGCTACAAGTAAACTAATAACATTCGTGGAATCAGCGTAAAATATTTGTTCCGAAAAGGAATTTTTTTTTATTATTATTATTTTGGTTATTTATTTATTTTCTCAAAAACTACGATCGCTACAAGAAAACTAATAACATTCGTGGAATCAGCGTTAAATACTTGTTCCGAAAATAGAAAAAAAAAATTCTATTTTTTGGGTTATTTATTTTTTTCTCGAAAACTACGATAGCTACAAAAAAACTAATTACATTTGTGGAATCAGAGTAAAATGTTTGTTCCGGAAATGGAAATTTTAATTTTTTTATTTTTTAGGTTATTTAATTTTTATCTCGAAAACTACGAAAGCTACAAGAAAACTAATTACATTCGTGAAATTAGCGTAAAATATTTGTTCCAAAATGGATTTTTTTTATTATTATTATTATTATTATTTTATTAATTTATTTCTTTTCTCAAAAACTACGATAGCTACAAGAAAACTAATAACATTCGTGGAATCAGCGTAAAATATTTGTTCCGAAAATGGAAAAAAAATTTTTTTGATTTTTTAGGTTA
The DNA here is from genome assembly GCA_015478945.1 of Trachelipus rathkii. NCBI lineage: Eukaryota > Metazoa > Arthropoda > Malacostraca > Isopoda > Trachelipodidae > Trachelipus > Trachelipus rathkii. The sequence goes on from JABUQX010021876.1 coordinate 81,479, forward strand.
TTTATTTTTTTTTCGAAAACTAAGATAGGTACAAGAAAACTAAAAACATTCGTGGAATCAGCGTAAGACATTTGTTCCGAAAATGGAGGAAAAATTCTTGGATTTTTTTGGTTATTTATTTTTTTTCGAAAACTACGAACTTTTAGGGGATTGAGCAAAATAAAATTTTCGTTCCCTAAGCGAGTTATTTTCTAAACCAAAAATTTTTTTACGGAGTCTAGGACTTCGCAAAGCCCCGTAAGTTTAAGAGTCGTAACGAAGTAATAGATCGAAACTGCTGTTGACTATCGCGATCCGTCGATCAGTTTTGGAAGCGGCCTAGAAATCTTATTATATTTTTTTTAATTTACTCTCCCATAAAATACCATCTTCTTTAACAAACCATTTTTTGGGGGTGAGTAAATTAAAAAACAAAATTAAAATTTTTTCGATAAGTACCTTACACGACACCCATTTCACCAGGAAACGTCGTTGTTAAATAATCTCGGGAGACTAAAAGCGGATGTAAGGTGCTTAGACGCCCCTCGTTACTTTCCGGTAGTGTCAGGTTGGCAAGAAATAAGGTTACTTTGTACTTCTCGGGAGATTGAGCAAAATAAAATTTTCGTTCCCTAAGCGAGTTATTTTCTAATGAAACAAAAAAATTATTATGGAGTCTAGAACTTGGCGAACACCCGTAAGGTTAAGCGTGTCGAAACGAAGTAACAGAAAACTGCGGTCACCTATCTCGATGCGTCGCGTAATTGATTTTTTTTGGTTTCTTTATTAAAAAAAACTCCCTTAAGGAACGAAAAAATTATTTTGCAGTCTATATCTTTCGAAACATGATGCAACAGATTTAATTCGTTGATTTAGCAAAATAAAATAAAATTGAATATTTTTTTTATTTAAATTATATTGTGCTTAATAATCAAAAATAAATAAAGTGTCAATTATGCAAAATTTAATTAAATTGAAATATTTTTGCTAAATAATATTGTTTTGCTTAATAGTCAAAAAAAATAAAGTTTTAAAATAAATATTTGTAATTTAATTTGTCAACTAAGCAAAATTTTATTAAATTGCGATATTTGTTTTTCTTAAATATGTTTTGCTTAATAATCAAAAAAAAATCAAGCTATTAAAATTTATTTTGAATATAATATGTCAACTAAGCAAAACCTAAATAAAATATAACAATGGTTTATTTAAATTAATAAAAATGGAATATTTTGTTTTTCGCAATACTTTTTGCCAACTAAGCACAATTTAAATAAATTGAACTAACTTTGGTAAATAATAATGTTGTGCTTAATAGTCAAAAAAATAGTTTAAAAAAAAAAAATTTCCTAGAATTTGTTACCTAAGCAAAATTTAAATAAATTGTGATATTTGTTTTTTTAATTTCTTTTCCAAAAAAAAAAAAAAAAATTCAAGCTTTTAAAATGTATTTTGATTATAATATGTCAGCTAAGCAAAATCTAAATAAAATAGAACAATGGATTATTTTAAATTAATTAAATTGGAATATTTTGTTTTTCGTAATACTTTTTGCTTACTAATCATAATAAATCAATCTGACGTAACACTTTTCGTCTATAAAAGAGAATTTTTCGCTGCAAGGGTGTCATAGTTAATTTAAACGCACAACGAGGTGCTTCTTAGGCGAACAGAACATACGACGACTTACTACTAATAATAGGAGCTTCTGTAACCCTCGCTCCTTTTGATCATTTGGTTTACGCGACGACCGAATCTCGCCATCGGCTTTTTATCAATCGAGAACCCATCAGAGAAATTCAAACGGAAATCGAATCTCGACAGCTCGCCGAATTGAATATTCCATGTGGAGTTCTTTGAAAATTCACGAGCTCTTTTCACTCTACGTTTACTATTTTTTTAAAATAATGTTGTACACCATTACTATTCTCATGCTAATAAAAATTGTTTAAAAAAAATTGTATTTTCATTCCTTCATTATACCTTCTTTATTAAAAGAAACTAAGGCCGCCATATCTTCGTGTCTAATTTTGTTATTCGTTAGTTAATCATATATATTTTGGTTAATAATAAAAACGAACGTGTTTGCAATATAATTTGTGGAAAAAAATTAATTAAACTGGAATATAAAGAACACTTTGAAAATTAACGTGGAAAAAACTATAGGGTTCCTTCCCCTTACGCTCCCATCGGGGCACGAAATAACGTTACTTTCGACTTCTCGGGAGATGGGACAAAATAAATTTGTCGTTCCATAAGCGAGTTTTTCTTGAGGAAACCGAAAAAAGTTACAGAATCTAGGACTTCCAGTAGCCAAGTAAGGTTGAGCGTGTTTTAACGAAGTAACAGATTGAAACTGCGGTCCCCTTTCGCGATCCCTCGATCATTTTTTCGAAGCGGCTTTGGATATCGTAAAACTAAAAGCAGCTGAGAGTGCTTATACGCCTCTCGTTACTTTAAATGGGGTGTCGGGCCTTCTAAAGAACACTTTGAAAATCAACGTGAAAAAATCTCAAGGGTTCCTTCATCATTACGCTCCGATCGGGCAACCAAATAACGTTACTTTCGACTTCTCGAGAGTTATGGCAAAATAAATTTTTCGTTCCCTAAGCGAGTTTTTCTCGAGGAAGCCAAAAAAAAAAAATACGGAATCTGTCTGGACTTCGAGTTGCCGAGTAAGGTTAAGCGCGTGGTAAAGAAGTAATAGATCGAAACTGTGGTCGCCTATCGCGATCCGTCGAGCATTTTTCGAAGCAGTTTCGGATATCGAGCAACTAAAAGCAGCTTAGACGCCCCTCGTTACTTTCCATGGGTGTCGGGCCTTCTATTGAAAACTAACGTGAAAAAATCTCAAGAGTTTCCCCCTTAAGTCCGATCGGGGCACGAAATGACGTTACGTTCGACTTCTCGGGAGTTGGGCAAAATAAATTTTTCGTTCTCTAAGCGAGTTCTTCTCGAGAAAACAAATAAAATACTTACAGGAATCTAGGACTTCGCGTTGCCGAGTAAGGTTAAGCGTGTGGTAACGAAGTAATAGATCGAAATTGTGGTCGCCTATCGCGATCCGTCGATCAGTTTTTGAAGAGGCTTCGGATATCGAGAAACTAAAAGCAGCTGGAGAGCGCTTAGACGCCCCTGTTTACTTTCCTGTGGTCTCGAGCTTTCTGGGAACACTTCTAAAACTACGCTCCAGTCGTAGCACGAAATATCGTTACATTTTACTTCTCCGGAGATGGAGCAAAATAAATTTTTCGTTCCTTAAGCGAGTTTTTTTTCGAAGAAAACAAAAAATTAATTACGGAATTTAGGAGTCCACGTAGTTCATTAAGGTCCTGCGTGTCGTAACGAAGTAATCGATAAAAACTGCGGTCGCCTATCGCGATTCGTCGATCAGTTTTCGAAGCGGCTTCAGATATGGAAAAACTAAAGGCGGCTGTAGTGAGCTTAGACGCCTATCGTTAATTTTCGGGTGTGTCGGGCCTTCTAAAGAACGTTTTGAAAATTAACGTAAAAATCCCTAAAGGTTCCCTCCTATCGGACACGAATTACCGTTACTTTTTACTTCTCGAGAGATGGGGAAAAATAAGCTTTTCGTCCCTTAAGAGAGTTTTTTTCGAAGGAAACCAAAAAAATAATTACGGAATCTAGGATTTCGCGAAGCCCCGTAAGTTTGAGCGTGTCGTAACGAAGTAATAGATCGAAACTGCAATCGCCTATCGCGATCCGTCGATCAGTATTCGAAGGTCTAAGTGCTAAAAAATAAAATCTCCCAAAGAAAATAATTCACAAAAATTTTTTAAGTCGAAATTATTTTTCGGAATTTGCACTTAGACCTTCGACTTACACCAGTCCCCTACCCGGCGTCACTATATGACGTCATAATCGGTTTGACGATAGTCCAAGCTTAAGAAAATGGTATTTGAAAGCGTTCAACCGCTTTCGAGATTCCCGTAAGGCGACACTATATCATAGTGACGTTTCGAAGGGTACCGAAAAACGTCCTAAAGTGATCGGGCGACACCTTTTAGAGTGACAATTCGAAGGGAACCGAAAAACGACCTAACGTGATCGCGCGACACCTTTTAGGCCTCGTTACTTTCCGGGGGTGTCGGGTTGGCACTAAATAACGTTACTTTGTACTTTTCGGGAGATTCAGCAAAATAAAATTTTCGTTACTTAAGCGAGTTATTTTCTTATGAAACAAAAAAAAAAATTACCATGGAGTCTAGAACGTCGCGAACCCCCGTAAGGTTAAGCGTGTCGTAACGAAGTAACAGAAAACTGTGGTCGCCTATCTCGATGCGTCGCGTAATTGATTTTTTTTTTTGGTTTCTTTATAAAAAAAACTCGCTTAAGGAACGAAAAAATTATTTTGCAGTCTACATCTTTCGAAACCTGATGCAACAGATTTAATTCGTTGATTTAGCAAAATAAAATTAAATTTGAATATTTATTTTATTTAAATTATATTGTGCTTAATAATCAAAAATAAATAAAGCTTTTAAAATATATTTTTAATATCAATTGTCAACTATGCAAAATTTAATTAAATTGAAATATTTTTGCTAAATAATATTGTTTTGCTTAATAGTAAAAAAAAATAAAGTTTGAAAATATATATTTGTAATTTAATTTGTCAACTAAGCAGAATTTTATTAAATTGCGATATTTGTTTTTCTTAAATATGTTTTGCTTAATAATAAAAAAAAATCAAGCTAATAAAATTTATTTTGAATATAATATGTCAACTAAGCAATATACCAATGGTTTATTTAAATTAATAAAAATGGAATATTTTGTTTTTCGCAATACTTTTTGCCAACTAAGCACAATTTAAATAAATTGAAATAATTTTGGTAAATAATAATGTTTTGCTTAATAGTCAAAAAAATAGTTTAAAAAAAAATATTTTTCTTAGAATTTGTCACCAAAGCAAAATTTAAATAAATTATGATATTTGTTTTTTTTAAATATGTTTTGCTTAATAATCAAAAAAATTCAAGCTTTTAAAATGTATTTTTAATATAATATGTCAGCTAAGCAAAATCTAATTAAAATAGAACAATGGATTATTTTAAATTAATTAAATTGGAATATTTTGTTTTTCGAAATACTTTTTGCTTACTAATCATAATAAATCAATCTGACGTAACACTTTTCGTCTATAAAAGAGAGAGTTTTCGCTGCAAGGGTGTCATAGTTAATTTAAACGCACAACGAGGTGCTTCTTAGGGGAACAGAACATACGACCAAATACGAATTGGTAAAACGGATATCTTATTATACAACGAGCCGTTTACCAAAAGTAAACGCATCAAAGAGTTCCGAAATTACGACTTACTACTAATAATAGGAGCTTCTGTAACCCTCGCTCCTTTCGATCATTTGGTTTACGCGGCGACCGAATCTTGCGCTCGGCTTTTTATCAATCGAGACATGGAAAAGCGGTCCTGCGATAAAAATTGCCGCTTCAAATGCGCCAACATTATAAAGGAGGATGTGATGCAAAAAAATCTTTCCGAATTTTTGGAAATTAAAAGCCAGAAAACCCTACGACAAAGTTTCCTCGAGAAACGCATCAAAAGATGTTCTCCTAAAAATGTAAAACCGGGCAGTTTAAGACGAAATAATAATGGATATTTCCTACTAGATGACAGGTGGATTCGAGTTTGCAAGACTTTCTTCAAAAAAACTCTCAACATAGAGGATAAAGATATCAGAGCTGTAGTTCGCGCGAACCAAAGAAAACGGTGGAAAAACGAAAATCAGCGCAGTCCATTTTGCAACGTAAATTGCTTTCTCTCTTGCGAGGGCAAAGTAGATCGAATAAGTAGACGCGAAAATTTCGAAAACTATATGAAACTCTCGAACGCGGAAAGCAAGGAAAGATTTTTGGGTCGGCTTATCAAAAGATTCAAGCCGAAATATCGATACCCGGTTTCATGCAGTCGCAGAAATTTTAATAAAGCGTTTTACTTGTTTGTCAATAAAGGGAAGAATCGAATTTGCAGGGGCTTCTTCAAGAAAACTTTCAATATTACGGATAATGTTATCAACGTCGTTGCCAAAAAGAAATACTCGGAAGGAGAACTCCAGCATTCGCCAGATCTCGTAAGAAACGAACATACAACTACCGTTAGAGTCGAAAACGTGACAAATGAAAACGTTAACAAATTATGAAGCGCGGTTCCCAAACGGGTAAATCGTGGCGTTTTTTCTCTTACCACTCATATTTGTTTGCATAAAACATCAATATTTTTTATACATGATAATAATAAAATTGTTTAAAAAAATTGTATCTTCATTCCTTCTTTATACCTTTTTTTATTAAAAGAAGCTAAGGCCGCCATATCTTCGTTTCTAATTTTTTTATTCGTGAGTAATCATATATATTTTGGTTAATTATCAAAATGAACGTGTTTGGAATATAATTTGTGGAAAAAAAATTAATTAAACTTTAATATAAAGAACACTTTGAAAATTAACGTGAAAAAATCTATAGGGTTCCTTCCCCTTACGCTCCAATCGGGGCACGAAATAACGTTACATTTGACTTCTCGGGAGATGGGACAAAATAAATTTGTCGTTCCCTAAGCGAGTTTTTCCCGAGGAAACCTAAAAAAAAGTTACTGAATCTAGGATTTCGAGTAGCCAAGTAAGGTTAAGCGTGTTTTAACGAAGTAATAGATCGAAATTGCGGTCGCCTTTCGCGATCCGTCGATCATTTTTTCGAAGCGGCTTCGGATATCATAAAACTAAAAGCAGCTGGAGAGTGTTTATACGCCCCTTGTTACTTTCAGTGGGGTGTCGGGCCTTCTAAAGAACACTTTGAAAATTAACATGAAAATATCTAAAGGGTTCCTTCCCCCCCTTATGCTACGATCGGGGCACTAAATAACGTTACTTTCGACTTCTCGAGAGTAGGGGCAAAATAAATTTTTCGTTCCCTAAGCGAGTTTTTCTCGAGGAAGCCAAAAAAAATTATGGAATCTGGAATTCGAGTTGCCGGGTGAGTTTAGGCGCGTCGAAATTGCGGTCGCCTATTCCGATCCGTCAAAAACTAATAAATAGTAGTACATAGATAGATTATAGTATCTAGATATAGATATAGATTATTATTTATCGGTAAATGACCCCCATTTAAAGCGCTTGTTCCATTTTCGTAAACCTAAAAGCAGCTGGAGAGTGCTTAAATACCCCTCGTTATTAATCGTGGGTGTAGGGCCTTCTAAAGAACACTTTGAAAATTAACCTGAAAAAATCTCGTGCTTGGACGAACGACGTCGTTACTTTCCGGTGGTGTCGGGCTTTCTGGGAACATTTCGAAATTTACGCTCCAGTCGTAGCACGAAATATCGTTACCTTTTGCTTCTCGGGAGATGGAGCAAAATAATTTTTTCGTTCCCTAAGCGAGTTTTTTTTCGGAGAAAACAAAAAATAAATAACGGAATTCGGAAATTTCCCGGTGAAAGATGGTATATTGATAGGCTTATATTTCCAAACCCGTATGACATAGCAAGTATCTCTTTTGTTATTCTTAGTATGAAAGAATGTGATTTCTTTAGCACTAAATATATATTACACTTTAAAAATTAGCGTAAAAAAACTTAAGGGAACCCTCTCACGCATCGTTCGGGCACGAAATAACGTTACTTTTTAATTCTCGGGAGATGGTGCAAAATAAATTTTTCGTTACTTAAGCGAGCTGTTTTCGAGGGAAACTAAAAAATTATTTACGGAATCTAAGTCTATAAAGAATTGATATTCAGGTATTCACATATTGTATAATTGTTTTTTTTCTTTGTTTTTAATTTTTCTTAGTCTCATTAATAAATCATCAACACACGAAACAACAGTATCGCGATTTTTTATTTTTTTTTTATTTTTTTGTTTTTAAGAAAATTTGTTACCTCAGTTACCTCCATAAATTATTTATCATAGAAACCTGGTTTTAAGGGAGACTAATTTATAAGAAGAATAATATAATAGCCATTTTATTTTTTTTCTCAAAAACTACGATAGCTACAAGAAAACTAATAACATTCGTGGAATCAGCGTAAGATAATTGTTCTAAAAATGGCAAAAAATTTTTTTTGATTTTTTGGGGCTATTTTATTTTTTTCTCGAAAACTACGATAGCTACAAGAAAACTAATAACATTCGTGGAATCAGCGTAACATATTTGTTCAGAAAAAGCGAATTTTTTTTTGGTTGAATTTTTAGGTTCTTTATTTTTTTCTCTAAAACTACGATAGCTACAAGAAAACTAATAACATTCGTGGAGTCAGGGTAACATATTTGTTCAGAAAAGGCCAAAAAATTTTTTTTGATTTTTTGGGGCTATTTTATTTTTTTCTCGAAAACTACGATAGCTACAAGAAAACTAATAACATTCGTGGAATCAGCGTAAGAAAATTGTTCTAAAAATGGCAAAAAAATTTTTTTTAATTTTTAGGTTCTTTATTTTTTTCTCGAAAACTACGATAGCTACAAGAAAACTAATAACATTCGTGGAATCAGCGTAAAATATTTGTTCAGAAAAA
>JABUQX010021876.1:92500-144583 GCA_015478945.1 Trachelipus rathkii
GAATTTTTAGGTTCTTTATTTTTTTTCTCGAAAAGTACGATAGCTACAAGAAAACTAATAACATTCGTGGAATCAACGTAAAATGTTTGTTCGAAAAATGGCAAAAAAATTTTTTTATTTTTTTTTGGTGTTTTATTTTTTATCTCGAAAACTACGATAGCTACAAGAAAACTAATAACATTCGTGGAATTAGCGTAAAATACTTGTTCTAAAAAAGGAATAATTTTTTTTTTGATTTTTGGGTTTTTTTATTGTTTTTCTCGAAAACTACGATAGCTAAAAGAAAACTAATAACATTCGTGGAATCAGCGTTAGATATTTCATCCGAAAATGGAAAAAAAATATTTTTGATTTTTTTGTTTATTTATTTTTTTTCTCGAAAAGTACGATAGCTACAAGAAAACTAATAACATTCCTGGAATCAGCGTAAGATGAGTTACCTAATCTGTACTCAAAAAAAATTTATGTCTCCTATATTTTTCTAATTTACATTATTTAAGTCGCCTTCCTTAGTATTTATCTAATTAGTGGTCGCAAATTCTGAATCCTCGTACTCGAAAACCTATAAATCGATACCTTGTTTACCCCTCTATCTTAAGTAGAACCAGCTATTTAGTTTTTCATTTAAAAACGTATGTTTCGAATCCGTAGATTTTTTCTGAATTTTAAAACGCTTTTTTTAGGCGAGTTTAATTTTTTTTTTTGCTTTTCACACGTAGAATACGTAAATCGCAAAAGTTGTCGAAGCACAATTTTGATAACTAACTTATTTTTAAAGTGAGATCAATTTTTCATGTTTTTACCATGTTATAAATACTTTATTATTATTATTATTTTTTTATTTTTTGTTAGATTTTTAGATTTTTTGTAGGTACTGATATAAGTCGAAGGTCTAAGTGCAAATTCCGAAAAATAATTTCGAATCTCATTATTATTATATTATTTTTTTTTAATTTACTCTCCCATAAAACACCGTCTTCTTTAACAAACCATTTTGAATGGGTGACTAAATTATAAAAAAATTAAAAATAATAATAAAATTTTTTCGATAAGTACCTTTCACGACACCCATTTCACTCTGAAACGTCTGTCGTTGTTAAATAATCTCGAGAGACTAAAAGCGAATGTAAGGTGCTTAGACGCCCCTCGTTACTTTCCGGAAAGGTCAGATTGGCACGAAATAACGTTACTTTGTACATCTCGGGAGATTGAGCAAAATTAAATTTTCGTTCCTTAAGCGAGTTATTTTCTAATGAAACAAAAAAAAATTATTAAGGAGTCTAGGACTTCGCGAAGCCCCGTAAGGTTAAGCGTGTCGTAACGAAGTAACAGAAAACTGTGGTCGCCTATCTCGATGCGTCGCGTAATTGATTTTTTTTTGGTTTCTTTATAAAAAAAACTCGCTTAAGGAACGAAAAAATTATTTTGCAGTCTATATATTTCGAAACATGATGCAACAGATTTAATTCGTTTATTCAGCAAAATAAAATTAAATTTGAATATTTGTTTTATTTAAATTATATTGTGCTTAATAATCAAAAATAAATAAAGATTTTAAAATATATTTTTAATATCAATTGTCAACTATGCAAAATTTAATTAAAATGAAACATTTTTGCTAAATAATATTGTTTTGCTTAATAGTCAAAAAAATAAAGTTTCAAAATATATATTTGTAATTTAATTTGTCAAATAAGCAAAATTTTATTAAATTGCGATATTTGTTTTTCTTAAATATGTTTTGCTTAATAATCAAAAAAATTAAGGTCTTAAAATTTATTTTGAATATAATACGCCAACTAAGCAAAATCTAATTAAAATATAACAATGGTTTATTTAATTAATAAAATTGGATTATTTTGTTTTTCGCAATACTTTTTGCCAACTAAGCACAATTTAAATAAATTGAAATAATTTTGCTAAATAATAATGTTTTGCTTAATAGTCAAAAAAAATAGTTTAAAAAAAATATATTTTACTTAGAATTGGTCACCTAAGCAAAATTTAAATAAATTGTCATATTTGTTTTTTTAATATGTTTTGCTTAATAATCAAAAAAAATTCAAGCTTTTAAAATGTATTTTGAATATAATATGTCAGCTAAGCAAAATCTAATTAAAATAGAACAATGGATTATTTTAAATAAATTAAATTGTAATATTTTGTTTTTCGAAATACTTTTTGCTTAATAATCATAACAAATAAATCTGACGTAGCACTTTTCGGCTATAAAAGAGAGAGTTTTCGCTGCAAGAGTGTCATAGTTAATTTAAACGCACAACGAGGCGGTTCTAAGGCGAAGAGAACATACGAATAAATACGAAGGTGTGAAACCGGATATCTTATTATACAACGAGCCGCTACCATAAGCAAACACATCATAGAGTTTCGAAATTACGACTTACTACTAATAATGGGAGCTTCTGTAACCTTCGCTCCTTTCGATCATTTGGTTTACGCGGCGACCGAATCTTGCCCACAGCTTTTTATCAATCGAGAACCCATCAGAGAAATTCAAACGGAAATCGAATCTCGACAGCTCGGCGAAATGAAAATATTCCATGTGGAGTTCTTTGAAAATTCACGAGCTCTTTTCACTCTACGTTTAATATTTTATAAAAATAATGTTGTACACCATTACTATTCACATGCTAATAAAAATTGTTTAAAAAAAATTGTATTTTTATTCCTTCTTTATACCTTTTTTTATTAAAATAAGCTAAGGCCGCCATATCTTCGTGTCTAATTTTGTTATTCGTGAGTTAGTCTTATATATTTTGGTTAATAATCAAAACGAACGTGTTTGGAATATAATTAAAAAAATTAATTAAACTGGAATATAAAGAACACTTTGAAAATTAACGTGAAAAAAATCTATAGGGTACCTTCCCCTTACGCTCCCATCGGGGCACGAAATAACGTTACTTTCAATTTCTCGGGAGATGGGACAAAATAAATTTGTCGTTCCCTAAGCGAGTTTTTCTTGAGGAAACCGAAAAAAAGTTAAAGAATCTAGGACTTCCAGTAGCCAAGTAAGGTTGAGCGTGTTTAAACGAAGTAACAAATCGAAACTGCGGTCGCCTTTCGCGATCCCTCGATCATTTTTTCGAAGCAGCTTCGGATATCGTAAAACTAAAAGCAGCTTGAGAGTGCTTATACGCCTCTCGTTACTTTAAATGGGGTGTCGGGCCTTCTAAAGAACACTTTGAAAATCAACGTGAAAAAATCTCAAGGGTTCCTTCCCCATTACGCTCCGATCGGGCAACCAAATAACGTTACTTTCGACTTCTCGAGAGTTATGGCAAAATAAATTTTTCGTTCCCTAAGCGAGTTTTTCTCGAGGAAGCCAAAAAAAAAAAATACGGAATCTGTCTGGACTTCGAGTTGCCGAGTAAGGTTAAGCGCGTGGTAAAGAAGTAATAGATCGAAACTGTGGTCGCCTATCGCCTTCTAAAATTACGCTCCAGTCGTAGCACGAAATATCGTTACATTTTACTTCTCGGGAGATGGAGCAAAATAAATTTTTCGTTCCTTAAGCGAGTTTTTTTCGGAGAAAACAAAAAATTAATTACGGAATTTAGGAGTCCGCGTAGTTCATTAAGGTCCTGCGTGTCGTAACGAAGTAATCGATAAAAACTGCGGTCGCCTATCGCGATTCGTCGATCAGTTTTCGAAGCGGCTTCAGATATGGAAAAACTAAAGGCGGCTGTAGTGAGCTTAGACGCCTATCGTTAATTTTCGGGGGTGTCGGGCCTTCTAAAGAACATTTTGAAAATTAACGTAAAAAATCCCTAAAGGTTCCCTCCCATCGGACATGAATTACCGTTACTTTTTACTTCTCGAGAGATGGGGAAAAATAAGCTTTTCGTTCCTTAAGAGAGTTTTTTCGAAGGAAACCAAAAAAATAATTACGGAATCTAGGATTTCGCGAAGCCCCGTAAGTTTGAGCGTGTCGTAACGAAGTAATAGATCGAAACTGCAATCGCCTATCGCGATCCGTCGATCAGTATTCGAAGCGGCTTCAGATAATCTTATTATTATTATATATATTTTTTTAATTTACTCTCCCATAAAACACCGTCTTCTTTAACAAACCATTTTCAAAGGGTTACTAAATTAAAAAAAATTAAAAATAATAATAATTTTTTTTCGATAAGTACCTTACACGACACCCATTTCACTCGGAAACGTTAATGTTAAATAATTTCGAGAGACAAAAAGCGGAAGTAAGGTGCTTAGACGTCCCTCGTTACTTTCCGGGGGTGTCAGGTTGGCACAAAATAACGTTACTTTGTACTTTTCGGGAGATTGAGCAAAATAAAATTTTCGTTCCTTAAGCGAGTTATTTTCTAATGAAACCAAATAAAAACTTTTGCGGAGTTTAGGACTTCGCGTAGCCCCATAAGTTTAAGCGTGTCGAAACGAAGTAATAGATTAAAACTGCGGTTGCCTATCTCGATGCGTCGATCAGTTTTCGAAATGGCTTTAGATAATCTTATTATTATATTTTTAATTTACTCTCCCATAAAATACCGTCTTCTTTAATAAAATATTTTCTAGGGGTGACTAAATTTAAAAAAATTAAAAATAGTAATAAAATTTTTTCGATAGTACCTTACACGACACTCTTTTCACTCGGAAACGTCGTTGTTAAATAATCTCGAGAGACTAAAAGCGGATGTAAGGTGCTTAGACGCCCCTCGTTACTTTCCGGAGGTGTCAGGTTGGCACGTAATAACGTTACTTTGTACTTCTCGGGAGATTAAAGAAAATAAAATTTTCTTTCCCTAAGCGAGTTATTTTCTAAAGAAAATAAATAATTCACAAAAAATTTTTAGGTCGAAACTATTTTTCGGAATTTGCACTTAGACTTTCGACCTATACCAGTTCCCTAAGCGGCGTCACTATATGACGTCATAATCGGTTTGACGATAGTCCAAGCTTAAGAAAATGGTATTTGAAAGCGTTCAACCGCTTTCGAGATTCCCGTAAGGCGACACTATATCATAGTGACGTTTCGAAGGGTACCGAAAAACGTCCTAAAGTGATCGGGCGACACCTTTTAGGTGAAAACTATCGCTTCAACCCGATATAGTGACGTTTCTAAGGGAACTGATATAAGTGGAAGTTCTAAGTATAAGTCGAAGGTCTAAGTACTAAAATATAAAAAATCTCAAAGAAAATAATTCACAAAAAATTTTAAGTCGAAATTATTTTTTGGAATTTGCACTTGGACCTTCGACCTATACCAGTTCCCTAAGCGGCGTCACTATATGACGTCATAATCGGTTTAACGATAGTTCAAGCTTAAGAAAATGGTATTTGATAAATTGAAATAATTTTGGTAAATAATAATGTTTTGCTTAATAGTAAAAAAAAATAGTTTAAAAAAAAATATTTTTCCTAGAATTTGTCACCAAAGCAAAATTTAAATAAATTATGATATTTGTTTTTTTTTAATATGTTTTGCTTAATAATCAAAAAAATTCAAGCTTTTAAAATGTATTTTTAATATAATATGTCAGCTAAGCAAAATCTAATTAAAATAGAACAATGGATTATTTTAAATTAATTAAATTGGAATATTTTGTTTTTCGAAATACTTTTTGCTTACTAATCATAATAAATCAATCTGACGTAACACTTTTCGTCTATAAAAGAGAGAGTTTTCGCCTCAAGGGTGTCATAGTTAATTTAAACGCACAACGAGGTGCTTCTTAGGGGAACAGAACATACGACCAAATACGAATTGGTAAAACGGATATCTTATTATACAACGAGCCGTTTACCATAAGTAAACGCATCAAAGAGTTCCGAAATTACGACTTACTACTAATAATAGGAGCTTCTGTAACCCTCGCTCCTTTCGATCATTTGGTTTACGCGGCGACCGAATCTTGCGCTCGGCTTTTTATCAATCGAGACATGGAAAAGCGGTCCTGCGATAAAAATTGCCGCTTCAAATGCGCATACATTATAAAGGAGGATGTGATGCAAAAAAATCTTTCCGAATTTTTGGAAATTAAAAGCCAGAAAACCCTACGACAAAGTTTCCTCGAGAAACGCATCAAAAGATGTTCTCCTAAAAATGTAAAACCGGGCAGTTTAAGACGAAATAATAATGGATATTTCCTACTAGATGACAGGTGGATTCGAGTTTGCAAGACTTTCTTCAAAAAAACTCTCAACATAGAGGATAAAGATATCAGAGCCGTAGTTCGCGCGAACCAAAGAAAACGGTGGAAAAACGAAAATCAGCGCAGTCCATTTTGCAACGTAAACTGCGGTTTCTCGTGCGAGGGCAAAGTAGATCAAATAAGTAGACGCGAAAATTTCGAAAACTATTTGAAACTCTCGAACGCGGAAAGCAAGGAAAGATTTTTGGGACAGCTTATCAAAAGATTCAAGCCGAAATATCGATACCCGGTTTCATGCAGTCGCAGAAATTTTAATAAAGCGTTTTACTTGTTTGTCGATAAAGGGAAGAATCGAATTTGCAGGGGGTTCTTCAAGAAAACTTTCAATATTACGGATAATGTTATCAACGTCGTTGCCAAAAAGAAATACTCGGAAAGAGAACTTCAGCATTCGCGAGATCTCGTAAGAAACGAACATACAACTACCGCTCGAGTCGAAAACGTGACAAATGAAAACGTTAACAAATTATGAAGCGCGGTTCCCAAACGGGTAAATCGTGGCGTTTTTCTCTTACCACTCATATTTGTTTGCATAAAACATCAATATTATACATGATAATAATAAAAATTGTTTAAAAAAATTGTATCTTCATTCCTTCTTTATACCTTTTTTTATTAAAAGAAGCTAAGGCCGCCACATCTTCGTTTCTAATTTTGTTCTTCGTGAGTAATCATATATATTTTGGTTAATTATCAAAATGAACGTGTTTGGAATATAATTTGTGGAAAAAAAATTAATTAAACTTTAATATAAAGAACACTTTGAAAATTAACGTGAAAAAATATATAGGGTTAGAAATAACGTTACTTTTGACTTCTCGGGAGATGGGAAAAAATAAATTTGTCGTTCCCTAAGCGAGTTTTTCCCGAGGAAACCGAAAAAAAAGTTGCTGAATCTAGGATTTCGAGTAGCCAAGTTTAAGGTTAAGCGTGGTGTTTTAACGAAGTAATTAGATCGAAACTGCGGTCGCCTTTCGCGATCCGTCGATCATTTTTCGAAGCGGCTTCGGATATCATAAAACTAAAAGCAGCTGGAGAGTGTTTATACGCCCTTTGTTACTTTCCGTGGGGTTGCGGGCCCTGTTAAAAAGAACACTTTGAAAATTAACATGAAAATATCTAAAGGGTTCCTTCCCCCCCTTATGCTACGATCGGGGCACTAAATAACGTTACTTTCGACTTCTCGAGAGTAGGGGCAAAATAAATTTTTCGTTCCCTAAGCGAGTTTTTCTCGAGGAAGCCAAAAAAAAATTATGGAATCTGGAATTCGAGTTGCCGGGTGAGGTTAGGCGCGTCGAAATTGCGGTCGCCTATCCCGATCCGTCAAAAACTAATAAATAATAGTACATAGATAGATAATAGTATCTAGATATAGATATAGATTATTTATCGGTAAATGACCCCCATTTTAAAGCGCTTGTTCCATTTTCGTAAACCTAAAAGCAGCTGGAGAGTGCTTAAATGCCCCTCGTTATTAATCGTGGGTGTAGGGCCTTCTAAAGAACACTTTGAAAATTAACCTGAAAAAATCTCTTGCTTGGACGAACGACGTCGTTACTTTCCGGTGGTGTCGGGCTTTCTGGGAACATTTCGAAATTTACGCTCCAGTCGTAGCACGAAATATCGTTACCTTTTACTTCTCGGGAGATGGAGCAAAATAATTTTTTCGTTCCCTAAGCGAGTTTTTTTTTTCGGAGAAAACAAAAAATAAATAACGGAATTTAGGAGTCCTTGAAGTTCCTTAAGGTCCTGCGTGTCGTTACGAAGTAATAGATAAAAACTGCGGTCTCCTATCGCGATTCGTCGATCAGTTTTCGAAACGGCTTCAGATATCGAAAAACTAAAGGCGGCTGTAGTGTGCTTAGACACCCCTCGTTAATTTTCGGGGGTGTTGGGCCTTATAAAGAACGTTTTGAAAATCAACGTAAAAAAACCCTAATGGTCCCCTCCCACCGGGCACAAAATAACGTTACTTTTTACTTCTCTGGAGATAGGAAAAAATAAGCCTTTCATTCCTTGTTCGCCTATCGCGATCCGTCGATCAGTATGATGTAAGATGCTTAGACGCCCCTCGCGACTTTCCGGTGGTGCCGATTTGGCACTAAATAACGTTACCTTTAACTTCTCGGATGATTGAGCAAAATAAAATTTTCGTTCCTTAAGCGAGTTATTTTCTAATGAAGCGAAATAAAATTTATTACGGAGTCTAGGACTTCGCGAAGTCCCGTAAGGTTAAGCGTGTCGTAACGAAGTAATAGATCAGACTTAATTAAAAAAAATTAAAAATAGTTATAAAATATTTTCGATAAGTACCTAACACGACACTTATTTCACTCAGAAACGTCGTTGTTAAATAATCTCGAGAGACTAAAAGCGAACGTAAGGTGCTTAGACGTTCCTCGTTACTTTCCGGGGGTGTAAGGTTGGCACGAAATAACGTTACTTTGTACTTTTAGGGAGATTGAGCAAAATAAAATTTTCGTTCCCTAAGCGAGTTATTTTCTAATGAAACTAAATTTTTTTTTTTTTACGGAGTCTATGACTTCGCGAAGCCCCGTAAGTTTAAACGTGTCGTAAAGAAGTAATAGATCGAAACCGCTGTTGACTATCGCGATCCGTCGATCAGTTTTCGAAGCCGCTTCATCTTCTATATACTATTATTATTTTGTTTAATTTACTCTTCCATAAAACACCATCTTCTTTAACAAATCATTTTCTAGCGGTTACTAAATTAAAAAAAAAATAAAAAAAATAATAAAATTTTTTCGATAAGTACCTTACACGACACCCATTTCACTCGGAAACGTCGTTGTTAAATAATCTCGAGAGACCAAAAGCGAATGTAAGGTGCTTAGACGCCCCTCGTTACTTTCCGAGGGTGTCAGGTTGGCACGAAATAACGTTTCTTTGTACTTCTCGGGAGATTGAGCAAAATAAAATTTTCGTTCCTTAAGCGAGTTATTTTCTAATGTAACAAAAAAAATTATTATGGAGTCTAGGACTTCGCGAAGCCCCGTAAGGTTAAGCGTGAGGTAACGAAGTAACAGAAAACTGCGATCGCCTATCTCGATGCGTCGCGTAATTGTTTTTTTTTTGGTTTCTTTATAAAAAAAAACTCGCTTAAGGAACGAAAAAATTATTTTGCAGTCTATGTCTTTCGAAGCATGATGCAACAGATTTAATTCGTTGATTCAGCAAAATAAAATAAAATTTGAATATTTTTTTTATTTAAATTATATTGTGCTTAATAATCAAAAATAAATAAAGTGTCAATTATGCAAAATTTAATTAAATTGAAATATTATTGCTAAATAATATTGTTTTGCTTAATAGTCAAAAAAATAAAGTTTCAAAATATATATTTGCAATTTAATTTGTCAACTAAGCAAAATTTTATTAAATTGCGATATTTGTTTTTCTTAAATATGTTTTGCTTATTAATCAAAAAAATCAAGCTCTTAAAATTTATTTTAAATATAATATATGTCAAGTAAGCAAATTCTAATTAAAATATAACAATGATTTATTTAAATAAATAAAAATGGAATATTTTGTTTTTCGCAATGCTTTTTGCCAACTAAGCACAATTTAAATAAATTGAAATAATTTTGCTAAATAATAATGTTTTGCTTAATAGTCAAAAAAATAGTAAAAAAAATAATATATTTTTCTTAGAATTTGTCACCTAAGCAAAATTTATTTAAATTGTGATTTTTGTTTTTTTTAATATGTTTTGCCTAATAATCAAAAAAATTCAAGCTTTTAAAATGTATTTTGAAAATAATGTGTCAGCTAAGCAAAATCTAATTAAAATAGAACAATGGTTTATTTTTTCTTAAATTATTTAAATTGGAATATTTTGTTTTTCGAAATACTTTTTGCATAATAATCATAACAAATTAATCTGACGTAGCACTTTTCGGCTATAAAAGAGAGAGTTTTCGCTGCAAGATTGTCATAGTTAATTTAAACGCACAACGAGGTGCTTCTTAGGCGAACAGAACATACGACCAAATACAAAGGTAACATTTTAATAATTGACGTGATTACTGCGCTTCGCATGGCCGCGCTATTCGCATTTGAAAAAAAGTATTTTAACATTTTTGAACAAAATCCTAAATTACGTAGGAAATTTTCGCTAAGGTAGCGTGCTGAAAATGGAACAAGCGCGTTAAACGGTGGTACGACATATCGATATTAGCTCGAGTAAACGGTAAGAGATAGTAACTTCTATCCTTCATATTATGAATTAGCGTTTGCGAATTGTTAGGCGGGTTTAAAATCGAGGGCTGCGAAGTTTTTTTTATCTTCATTGTGAGAGAATTTCAAGTGCGCTACGTAAGCGAAAAATTCCTAGGGCGTTGTTTAGGAATAATTGGATCGAAAACTATATAAAAACTCCTTATAACAATAAAAAAAGTCCTATGTCGAATATGAATGATAGAAGTATCCATCTCTTACCGTTTTCGAGTTAATATCGATATGTTGGACCCTCGTTTTTCACTCTCGTTAAATTTTAAGTGCGCTACCTAAGCGAGAAATTCCTAGGGCATTGTACTGGGATGTTATATCGGTATCGTGTAAATCGAAATAGCTTTTTCATATTAATTTTGAATGATGGAAATTCGGGGTGTCTTAAAGTTCCGACCTTCGAGAACCAAGGGTGACCTTATATCGCAGGCATTAGGTATTAGCGCTGGGCGCCACATAACCCGCCTTTTCGCTTAGGAAACAACCGATATACGTAGTAAATTCTTTTATTTTTTCAGATCGTTATAATGGAGCATTTCGACACCATCTACTGTTCGCGTCCCACCGAGGCGCAAAGGCCTCCGACCGAAGCCGCTCGCAGGGTTATTGCCATGTATGGGGATAAAGGAAGGCCACGTCGCCTCATCTTCGTGTCTAATTTTGTTATTGGTAAGTTAATTACATATATTTTGGTTGATAATCTAAGCAAACGTGTTTCGAATATAATTTGTGGATTAAATTTAATTGAAATGGAATATTTTAGTATTTTTATAAAAAAAAATCAATTTTTCTTTATTAACAATCATGGCAAATCAATTTAATGCGCGCTCACACGTCATCTATACTGCGATATTCACGCTCGCTTTCGTAGTGTCGCCTTACGGGAATCGTGAAAGAGGCTGAACGCTCTCATGTACCATTTTCTTAAGCTTAAACTTTCGTTAAAGCGATTAAGTAACATTTCTTCGGGACCTTTTATAACTCGAAGGTCTAATTCAAAATTCAAAAAATATATCAATTCTATATAGACTTCGATTTCATAACAATTTTTTTTGGTTTTCTTAAAAAAAAACTCGCTTAAGGAACGAAAAATTTATTTTCCCCCCTCACCCGAGAAGTAAAAAGTAACGTTATTTCGTGCTTTTGCTTCGCGCGAGATTCGCATATTTACCGAAAAAATAATTTATTATTACTATTTTTAATTTTTTAATTTGGTCACTCTAAAAATTATTTAATAAGGAAAATGGTATTTTATGGGAGACTAAATTAAAAAAAAAAGAATTATTGCATTAAAGAAAATTAAAAAAATTAATATTTTTCGGTAAATATACGAATCTCGCGCGAAGCGAAAGGACGAAACAACGTTACTTTTTGCTTTTCGGGAGATGGTGCAAAATAAATTTTTCGTTCCTTAAGCGAGTTTTTTTTCCGAAGAAAACCAAAAAAAAATAGTTTCGGAATCAAAATACGTTCCTCGTTACTTTGCGGGTGTGTAAGGTTGACACGAAATAACGTTACTTTGTACTTTTAGGGAGATTGAGCAAAATAAAATTTTCGTTCCCTAAGCGAATTATTTTGTAATCAAACTAATTTTTTTACGGAGTCTAGGACTTCGCGAAGCCCCGTAAGTTTAAGCATGTCGTAAAGAAGTAATAGATTGAAACCGCTGTTGACTATCGCGATCCGTCGATCAGTTTTCGAAGCCGCTTCAGTAATCTTATTATTATCTATATACTATTATATTTTTTTTTAATTTACTCTTCCATAAAACACCATCTTCTTTAACAAATCATTTTCTAGGGGTTACTAAATTAAAAAAACTTAAAAATAATAATAAATTTTTTTCGATAAGTACCTTACACGACACCCATTTCACTCGGAAACGTCGTTGTTAAATAATCTGGAGAGACTAAAAGCGAATGTAAGGTGCTTAGACGCCCCTCCTTACTTTCCGAGGGTGTCAGGTTGGCACGAATTAACGTTACTTTGTACTTCTCGGGAGATTGAGCAAAATAAAATTTTCGTTCCTTAAGCGAGTTATTTTCTAATGTAACAAAAAAAATTATTATGGAGTCTAGGACTTCGCGAAGCCCCGTAAGGTTAAGCGTGAGGTAACGAAGTAACAGAAAACTGCGATCGCCTATCTCGATGCGTCGCGTAATTGTTTTTTTTTTGGTTTCTTTATAAAAAAAAACTCGCTTAAGGAACGAAAAATTATTTTGCAGTCTATGTCTTTCGAAACATGATGCAACAGATTTAATTCGTTGATTCAAATATCGATATGTTGGACCCTCGTTTTTCACTCTCGTTAAATTTTAAGTGCGCTACCTAAGCGATAAATTCCTAGGGCATTGTACTGGGATGTTATATCGGTATCGTGTAAATCGAAATAGCTTTTTCATATTAATTTTGAATGATGGAAATTTGGGGTGTCTTAAAGTTCCGACCTTCGAGAACCAAGGGTGATCTTATATCGCAGGCATTAGGTATTAGCGCTGGGCGCCACATAACCCGCCTTTTCGCTTAGGAAACAACCGATATACGTAGTAAATTCTTTTATTTTTTCAGATCGTTATAATGGAGCATTTCGACACCATCTACTGTTCGCGTCCCACCGAGGCGCAAAGGCCTCCGACCGAAGCCGCTCGCAGGGTTATTGCCATGTATGAGGATAAAGCAGGGCCGCGTCGCCTCATCTTCGTGTCTAATTTTGTTATTGGTAAGTTAATTACATATATTTTGGTTGATAATTATAATCTAAGCAAACGTGTTTCGAATATAATTTGTGGATTAAATTTAATTGAATTGGAATATTTTAGTATTTTTATAAAAAAAATCAATTTTTGTTTATTAACAATCATAGCAAATCAATTTAATGCGCGCTCGCACATCATCTATACTGCGATATTCACGGTCGCTTTCGTAGTCTCGCCTTACGGGAATCGTGAAAGCGGCTGAACGCTCTCAAGTACCATTTTCTTAAGCTTAAACTTTCGTTAAAGCGATTAAGTAACATTTCTTCGGGACCTTTTATAACTCGAAGGTCTAATTCAAAATTCAAAAAATATTCAAATCTTTTTTCCCACCTGAATATCAATTCTATATAGACTTTGATTCCATAACCATTGTTTTTTGTTTTCTTAAAAAAAAAAAAACTCGCTTAAGAAACGAAAAATTTATTTTCCCCCCTCACCCGAGAAGTAAAAAGTAACGTTATTTCGTGCTTTCGCTTCGCGCGAGATTCGCATATTTACCGAAAAATAATAATTTATTTATACTATTTTTAATTTTTAATTTGGTCACCCTAAAAATTATTTAATAAGGAAAATGGTATTTTATGGGAGACTAAATTAAAAAAAAGAAATATTGCATTAAAGAAAATTAAAAAAATTAATATTTTTCGGTAAATATACGAATCTCGCGTGAAGCGAAAGGACGAAATAACGTTACTTTTTACTTCTCGGGAGATGGTGCAAAATAAATTCTTCGTTCCTTAAGCGAGTTTTTTTCCGAAGAAAACCAAAAAACATAGTTACGGAATCAAAATACATCGGAAGTAAGAAACGCGGAGTCTGTAGAGATTTTATCAAAAATGTTTTTAATACTGCGAAATTTTTGCATCACGATGCTTCGTCGTGATTGCTAAGCCAAAACAACTTTAAAAAATTAAATTATTCCATTTTAATTAAAGCTTTGATTAATCGACAAATTATATTCAATTTACTTTAAAATTTTAAAAAAATATATAACATCGTTTACGGGCTCCCTGTCATCGTACGTCCCCGTCGTGGAGCCTGGGAATATCTTTCGATCCTTTCGAAACACCACGCCACACCGTATCACATTTTTCCTTCCCCACTTTTCATTAAAAATCGAATAGAATAATATACATCGTAATTTCGAGAGATTCGCGTATCGCATAAAGAAAAAGTTTCATCAAATGTAACAATGTATATATTAATTCATCTCTGTAAAGATTTACGCAACGCGCATTTGTTTACAAAGATGAGTTATATTGCATTCTTATTTATTTATATTTTTATGACGGAACTGGAGGGAATCGATCGAGGTTGGTTCTCCAGATCCTTTATGCAAATATTCCTTAATCTTTTCGTTATTACGTTTATATTTTTCTATTCGATTGATTCAATTTTTTCATTAAAATAAAGAAAATCATTCACAAACACGGAAGGGATCGAAGATAGCTAAAGCGATGACAACAAAAATTGGGTAAGAGCGTACGTTCAGTCGTACGGCCCAAGCGCGCACCCTCCTTTGGTTTTTTATCTCGCTTTCTCGATTTTCGTTGGTTTTCTTTCCTCTCTTTATCTCTCGATTTTGTCACAGCGTAGTTGGCTAACTAGCTTTGACGGCGTCAGAATTTCGTAAAAAGGGGACGCCCTCTTTACGAAGATGAATAACATTCGACGTATGATTTTAACGTTAATAATCTATCGAACGAACAAAAGAACTATGATGTTTCTTTTCGAAGAGATTGGGATAGGCCGTTTAAAGCGGTGGTGAGATGAAGGTTATTTTTTGCGAGTCTCCGAAAAGAAAATTCGTGGTTCGTTAGTTTGTTCTTCTTTTTTATTAACGTTAAAAGGTTTTTGGTAAAATAAGTAGATAAGGAATTCGTTTCTCGCGGTAAGGAAGAAATGAGCGTCGGCGAGTACGGTAGGTACTTTACTCGCCGATTTTTTTGTACCGCGGTACTGCGGAAAAAGGTGGGCCCTTTTACCTTTTTGTTTCGTTCGTTCAGTTTTTGTTCGCGCGCATTTTTACTTTTAGTTTTAAGGCGTATTTTTAGGTAGGGTGTTCATCGCGCGCTTCAGTTTCCTTTTCTCGCGTTCCTTTTTTTTAGCCTGATATATGCTTTAACGATAAAATAATTTAAAGGTTTAATCCAGTTAGTCGAGTAGCCAACAAAAAGTGTTTGTGAGTACGGTATTTTACTCACCGATTTTTTTGGTAACGAATGCAGTATTGCGAAAAAAGGTGGTCAACCCCCCTTTTCACTTCTTGTCGTTTTTTTGTCCGTCCCTTTTTTTGGATTTTTTTTAGTTTTAAGTCGTGTGTGTTTTTTTAACGTTTAAGGAATATTTTTTAGATTTAGGGACCGTTTAACTAATACGCGATCTTTCTTCCCGCAGGTACAAAAACACGAACCACACGATAGGTACACGAGCACGTCGCACCACCACGCGAAAATATTTTTTCCTCCCTTTCTTTCTTCGTTCTCTCCGACCCCTTCCGACCTGTATCTACCGGCCTGTATTTCTCTATCGCCTATTTTTACGATTCCGGATGACGTTCCGAACCGCGGCACGGCCTAGACCCGATGATGAGATCTTAAAGACCTTAAGATCTTTGAGGGCGAGCTCCTGCGCTCTGATCTAACGGGACGTGCCATCACCATCGTTCCCTTGTGTAGTGGAGTCACCAGTTCCGTGAACGGTCCTCGCGCTTGGGCGTGGTGGGTTGAGCGGACCTACCGGCGGTGGATCATCACTATAGCTCGCCGCCCCGATCAACGGATTCGGAGCGTCAGATGGCGTCTTTTTAACGTAACGAAACGCGGTTAGTCAGTTGTTTGTCAGTCAGTCAGTCCTCGGATGAGAAGCTTCCGAGGGTGAGAATACGTCCTAGGCGTCGTTCGAAATAGCGTTAGTTAGCTAGCTAGCTAGCTAGTTAGATTGATTAATCGGCGGATCGAGTAGCTTTTTTTTTACCTCTCGCTTATCCTATCCGAAGATCCGCGAGCGAGCCAAGGGGTTCGCTCGGACGCAATTTTTCTTCCTCTCTCACTCTTTAAAAGCTTTCCCTTCTTCGACTAAAATGTATTTTTTTTTCGACCTATACGGTCGCACATCACGCACACCACTACCTCATACGAAACAGGTTTCGAACGCCGGTCCGGACGGACTTCTCACGGGCTCCCTGTCATCGTACGTCCCCGTCGTGGAGCCCGGTAATGCCTTTCGATCCCTCCCACACTCCTCTTTTCTTCCTTCCCCTAAAGGATCGAATCGAATAGAATAATATAACGCGATTTCAGGCGGTTCGCTTACGTATCGCGTAAAAGAAAAAGTTTCATTCCGACAACCACCGACGACGCGATTTGCATTGATGCATCTCGGTGAAGATTCTCGCGCGCGTTTGTTTACCGAGATGCGTTATATGTAATAGACGATCGGGTCTACGCGTTTTATATTTTATTTTTTTATGCGACCGAGAACGAAGCGATCGATCGAGGTCGGTTCTCCGGTTCCTTTACGCGTACGTCCGTACATCGCTTCGTTATCGCGTCTATATTCTTCTATTCGATTCTACTTATTTTTCCAACACATCACGAACACCGAAGGGAGGGATCGAAGGTAGCTAAAGCGATGACGAAGCGTCGTTCGCCCACGGCTAGTTATTATCGGCTCGGTAAAAAGGGGACGCCCTCTTTACGAAGAAGAATAACGGCCGGTGGGCCGACGCGTTATATTTTTTAACGTTAATAACAAATCGAACGAAGGACCGACCGACCGACCGACCGACGACCTTTCTTTCCGGACATTAAAGGTAGTTGGGTTTTTCGAGTCTTCGGAAAGAAATGTCTCGGTCGGTCTGTTCGCTCTTTCTTATTAACGTTAATCTGAAAAAGCGAGCGAGTTTTTGTAGAATTTTTTTTGGTAACGAACGAACGCGTTACCGCGGACGGAAAAAGGGGGCCGGCCGCCACCTTTTACTTTTTTGTCGAGGTTTCGTCCGTCCCGTTGTTCTCACTTTTATTTTTTTGGTTTTAAGTCTGGTGTTGTTTTTTAGTGTTAAAGGAATACATTTTTTCTTAGTTTTAATGAATATATTTATTTTAAAATAAAGGAATATTTTTTAGTTTTAAGGAATATTTTTTAGATTTAGGGACCGTTTAACTAATACGCCGACTTTCTTCCCGCAGGTACGAAAACACGAACCATACGATAGGTACACGCGCACGTCGCAACGCGCGAAAATATTTTTTCCTCCCCTTCTTTCTTCGTTCTCTCCGACCCCTTCCGCCCTGTATCTACCGATTAATAATTAAGAATTAAGAATAAGAAAAATTAAGAACAAAGGAAAAAAAACAATTATATAACACGTAAGTACCTGAATATCAATTCTTTATAGACTTTGATTTCGTAATTATTTTTTTGGGTTTTCTTTGAAAAAACTCGCTTAAGGAACGAAAATTTATTTTGTACCATCTCTTGAGAAGTAAAAAGTAACGTTATTTCGTGCTTTCGCTTAGCGCGAGATTCGTATATTTACCGAAAAATAAAAATTTATTACTATTTTTAAGTTTTTTAAATTAGACACCCTAAAAAATGATTTAATAAAGAAAATGATATTTTATGGGAGACTAAATTAAAAAAAAAAGAATAATCGCATATTAAACAAAATTAAAAAAATATTATTATTTTTTGGCAAATATACGAATTTCGCGGGAAGCAAAAGCACGAAATAACGTTACTTTTTACTTCTCGTGAGATGGTGCAAAATAAATTTTTCGTTCCTTAAGCGAGTTTTTTTCGAGAAAAAACAAAAAAAAGTAATTACGGGATCAAAGTCTATAAAGAATTGATGATCAGGTAACTTGAGTATTTTTTCGATTGCGGACGACGTTCCGAGCCATGGAAAGGCCCTAGACCCGATGATGAGATCCTAAAGACCTTTCGATTTTCGATAAACTACAATTTTAACTTGTTAGGTCACACAGGTTTGAAAATATAAGCCTGTCAATATGGCATCTTTCAAAAGAAAATTTCGGCCTAAATTCTTTGTTAATAAAGGGAACAAGAAGATCAAATTTGTGCCAAAACGCATAATAAAATCGCACTAAAGGGAACGTTACCTTCTGAATTTTAAAAATTCGTAGAAAAAAAAATAATGGTAATAGGTAAATGCAATTTCAATCTATCAATTAGTTATGACCTTCTGTAAGGAGGCGTGCTAATTAACTTCCCAAAATCTTTGGTTTTTTTTTATATCTGGTTGAAAAAATTTCTAAAGGAAACGATCAATTAAAATTTATGGCACAAACCCATAATAAAGGGAACAATTTTTTGTTCTATCACCTTACGCAAAGGGGGAACACTTAGGGTTTTTTTCCGGAAATTTTGAAACTTGTCCCAGGAACCCTCTGTACCCCCGCAAACTAATGAGGAGTACCTAAGGACCCTACGACCGATTTTAGTTTTACGATATCTCAAATTATTCCTGAGTTATTGAAGTTTTCAACTAATAAATGAGTTAATACATTTTTTAAAATCTGTGAAACAATCCGAATTTTAAAATTTATGTTATTATACGTACTCTTTTTTGATGGTCGGAAATGGCCAATTTGATACTAAATAAATAAAAATCTATCGTACGTAGAATAATCCAAGAGTTACAAATAGTACAACGTAGTAAGGACTACAAGAAGACATAGTTTCAAAAAGCTTTGTCATAAAGTTTTGAAAATATAAACATGGCAACATGGCATCTTTAACATAGGCGTGCTAGTTTATGGCCTAAATTCCGTGTTTTTTGTATTATCGGTGGAAAAAAATTCTAAAGGGAACATTCAAATAAAAAATTTGGCACAAACCCATAATAAAGGGAACGTTTTTTTGTGTTACCACCTTAGCATTTTATTTTCTCGAAAACTACGATAGGTACAAGGAAACTATTGTGTTCATTTTTAAACAAAATTTCTCAGATTCCAAAAAGGTTATTATTTTTTTGGTAGCTATCGTAGTTTCCGAGAAAAAAAAATAAATAACCAAAAAAAAAAATTTTTTTTTCCATTTTTAGAACAAATATCTTACGCTGATTCCACGAATGTTATTAGTTTTCTTGTAGCTATCGTAGTTTTCGAGTTTTTTGCACCTAGACCTTCGACTTATATCTCTGACTGTTCGTTCGTTTGTTTGTTGAACTAATATAAGTCGAAAGTCTAAGTGCAAATTCCGAAAAATAATTTCGACTTAAAATTTTTTGGGAAATTATTTTCTCTGTGATTTTTTAGATTTTCACACTTAGACCTTTGACTTATATTAGTTCCCGTTGAGACGTCACTATATGGGGTTGAAGTGATAGTTTATACCTTAAAAAGTGTTGCGCGATCAAGTTAGATCGTTTTTCGGTTCCCTTCGAAACGTCACTATAGTATAGTGTCGCCTTACGGGAATCGCAAAAGCGGCTGAACGCTTTCAAATACCAGTTACCTAAGCTAAAACTATCTTCAATCCGATTATGACGTCATATAGTGACGCCTGATCGGGAACTGATATAAGTCGAAGGTGTAAGTGCAAATTCCGAAAAATAATTTGGACTTAAAAAATTTTGTGTATTATTTTCTTTGAGAAATTTTAGATTTTAGCACTTAGACCTTCGACTTATACTTAGACTTTCGACTTATACTTAGACCTTCGACTTAGCACTTAGACCTTCGACTTAGTACTTAGACCTTCGACTTATACTTAGACCTTCGACTTAGCACTTAGACCTTCGACTTATACTTAGACCTTCGACTTAGCACTTAGACCTTCGACTTATACTTAGACCTTCGACTTGTACTTAGACCTTCGACTTCGCACTTAGACCTTCGACTTAGTACTTAGACCTTCGACTTATACTTAGATCTTCGACTTAGCACTTAGACCTTCGACTTATACTTAGACCTTCGACTTAGCACTTAGACCTTCGACTTAGCACTTAGACCTTCGACTTAGCACATAGACCTTCGACTTATATCTCTGACTGTTCGTTCGTTTGTTTGTTGAACTAATATAAGTCGAAAGTCTAAGTGCAAATTCCGAAAAATAATTTCGACTTAAAATTTTTTGGGAAATTATTTTCTCTGTGATGTTTTAGATTTTCACACTTAGACCTTTGACTTATATCAGTTCCCGTTGAGACGTCACTATATGGGGTTGAAGTGATAGTTTATACCTTAAAAGGTGTTGCGCGATCACGTTAGATGCGTTTTTTCGGTCCCTTCGAACGTCCTATAGTATAGTGTCGCCTTGCAAGGGAATCGCTAAAGCGGCTGAACGCTTTCAAATACCAGTTACCTAAGCTAAAACTATCTTCAATCCGATTATGACGTCATATAGTGACGCCTGATAGGGAACTGATATAAGTCGAAGGTGTAAGTGCAAATTCCGAAAAATAATTTGGACTTAAAAAAATTCTTGTGAAATAGCTTCTTTGATATTTTTATTTTTTAGCACTTAGTCCTTCGACTTATACTTAGACCTTCGACTTATATCAGTTGCCTTCGAAACGTCATTATATCGGGTTGAAGCGATAGTTTATATTTTTAATTTTTTTAATTTAGACACCCTAAAAAATGATTTAATAAAGAAAATGATATTTTATGGGAGACTAAATTAAAAAAAAAGAATAATCGCATATTAAACAAAATTAAAAAAATATTATTATTCTTTGGCAAATATACGAATTTCGCGGGAAGCAAAAGCACGAAATAACGTTACTTTTTACTTCTCGTGAGATGGTGCAAAATAAATTTTTCGTTCCTTAAGCGAGTTTTTTTTATGAGAAAAAACAAAAAAAAAGTAATTACGGGATCAAAGTCTATAAAGAATTGATGATCAGGTAACTTGAGTATTTTTTCGATTGCGGACGACGTTCAGAGCCATGGCAAGGCCCTAGACCCGATGATGAGATCCTAAAGACCTTTCGATTTTCGAGGGAGAGCTCCTGCCCTCTGTTCTAACGGGAATTCGCTCACCATCGTTTTCTCGGGTAGTGGTGTCAACAATTCCGTTAACGGTCCTCGCGCTTAGGCGCGGTGGGTTGAGCTGTCTGTATCCGTAGGTAAGCTAGAAGGTAGCAAATTTTGAGGATTTCTACTTATCGGGCGCCGCACTCTAGTCGCAAAGTAGGGTTAAAAATTCGCGCCTTTTCTTTAGGGTGGCCGTGTTTTTAGCCCCCTTTTAAAGACCGAGACCTCATTAAATCTTTTTTTACTTATATAACAACCCCCACCCCCACCCTTAGTGATTTACCGTTATTTTTACGCCTATTTTTAACGAATCGATGAAAAAAAGGCCAAAAATATTAACCCTACTCTCGCGTTTCCTTTTTTTATTTTTCTGGTAATAAAATATTTTGTCTTGTTTTCATTTTTTATCCTTCAGGTAATAAAATATTTTTTTGGCGAAGGCGCGAAATAACGCTACTTTTTACTTCTCTATTCTACCTTTAGAAATTTGAATTTTTTGTTCCCTTTGCTAACAAAGAATTTAGATCGGAATTTTCCAGAAGTGTAAGATGCCATAATATTTTATGGAATCTAGGACTTCTAGTAGCTGAGTAGGGTTAAGCGTGTGGTAACGAAGTAATAGATCGAAATTGCAGTCGCCTATCGTGACCCGTCGATCGGTTTTCTAAGCGTTTCAGATATCGAAAACCTTAATGAGGCCGTAAGGTGCTTAAACGACCCCTCGTTATAATTTTTCGGTGGTGTCGGGCCTTCTATAGAACACTTTGAAAATCCCCCCTTACGCTCCGATCATGTCACGAAATAACGTTACTTTCGACTTTTCGGGAGATGAGGCAAAATAAATTTTTCGTTCCCTAAGCGAGTTTCCTCGAGAAAACTAAAAAAATAAATACGGAATCTATTACTTCGAGTAGACGAGTAAGGTTAAGCGTGTAGTAATGAAGTAATAGATCGAAATTTATTTCTCCCAATCTCTCGAGACCCTTAGAATTTTTTTAAGTTTATTTTCAAAGTGTTCCTTTGAGGGCCCGACACCCCCCGGAAAGTAAGGAGGGACGTCTAAGTACCCTACAGTTGCTTTTAGTTTTTCGATATCTTTAGCCGTTTCGAAAACCAATCGACGGATCAAAATAGGCGACAGCAGTTTCGTCTATTACTTTGTTACGATACACCGACTCTTAAGGGGCTAGGCGAAGTCCTAGATTCCGTAGTCATTTTTTGGGGGTTTCACTCAAAAAACTCCCTTAAGGAACGAAAAATTTATTCTTCCCCATTTCCAGACAAGTAAAAAGAAACGTTATTTCGGGGCACGGAAAAAAACAATTGTATAATACCTGAGTACCTGATCATCAATTCTTTATAGATTTTGATTTTGTAATTAATTTTTTTTGGTTTGCCTCGAAAGAAAAACTTGCTCAAGGAATGCAAAATATATTTTGCACCATTTTCCGAGAAGTAAAAAGTAACGTTATTTCGCGCTTTCGCCAAAAAATATATTTTATTAACTGAAGAATAAAAAATGAAATAAGACAAAAAAATTTATTACCAGATATATTTTTTATATATTAACTAATTAATTTTTATTACGAAATACACATGCGTTATTATAATTCGCTTATAAAAATCGGCTCAGTGCTGTGAGAACTTCAAATCGTTGAGCGACAGCTACCGGAAAGGAATTAACGTCTTCCTATTTTGTTCGTAGAGAGTTGTTCGTGGAACGCGAGAGCTTTTTACCATCTTCAGTAACAACCGATAACGGCTAGCGGAAAGATAATCGGACGACTTTTAAAATTGTTTTTAAAATCATCGTTCAGACAAATAGAACTATCGTAAAAAAATGTCTTTGGTTACAATGCCAGATGACGTGATACATAAAATTTACGAATACCTAAATTTTGAAGACGTGTTCAATGTTTCGACTGCCATGCGCCCAAAACGCGTCGAGAGCTACTATATGCAAAAGGCGTTTCTCATCGATGGAAACTTTCTCGACCTGGATAAGTTTTTAACGCTACGCGAAATACAAAATGATCCTTCATCTCTCGTAACCTCGCTTGAAAATTTAGTGCAAGCGCCTTATAAAAATGACAAGCTAATGATTCCTAGCGTTGTAGTTCTAACCATGGCGGAATATTTCACGATCGAAAACGGAGCTAAATGTTTGAGCGAATTAAATGGCGCGTACACGTATGTAAATACCTTAATATTAACTATAAACGATTGGACAACTTTCAACCAAACGATACACGAAATGAAACCACTATTTAAAATAGATACACTAAATTTAATTACGAATAACATCCACGAAAAGGTGAGTATTGTCGACGTTGTGAAAACATTTCCGAATTTAGTCGACTTCGAAATAAAATGTCGTTGTGGCGTTAACGACGATAATCGCCAAAAGGAAGGCGTGAATAAGAAGATATACAACGAGGGATTTAAAATATTCGGGTTTAAAAAATTGCCAGACGAAAGTTCAAAATTCTATAAACTGCGTGAACTATCGATGGATTATCATTACATCCACGATGATGATCGTACGTTGAACGAATTATTATCATTATACGGTTCAATAAACAAAATCTGCATACATATAAATGGTTACCACAAACCCGCGAAGATCGACATAAGTTACTTAATTCGATTAATTAACGAATTCGAGATTGAAACGATAATAGAAATTATTTTGAATTTGTCGATGATAGAAGGATTATTCCCCGTTTACCCGACGCTTACCAATAATTCTTTGAAAACAATAGAATTCCCAGACATTCCCGATTTTCCTAAAAAAGTCGTTGTTGCTGTTGAAATCGAAAACGAAAGAATTATTGAATGGAAATTTCATACTTCGACGAATATTGCTGATACGCCACCATTTGCGGCGAAATGGGTCCCGTTATCTCAATATGAAATGTTCGAAAATTTTGTCAATTGTGGCGAATACGAGATTGAAATCCCTATTATATATAAATTGTTTTATTATAGCATTCAGATAGTTTTAATGTTCTTATGTCAATATGATTTCCTGCCGATACTCGTAAGAAATCACACCCACGTCCATGATATGCTAATAATGGGGAGGTGGAATAGTCAAACTTTTAAAAATCATTTGGCTAGGAAAATAAAAGTGGTTGACGGATTTCTCGAATTGAGACACGAAGATGCCAACAACTTCAATATAATGTTTTCAAAACTCGTTCAGCATTTTCCTTCTTATAAACTCGTAAATGTGCTAAAGTTAAAATTAATTTTCTACGATATTTATGGGGGAAATGACACAATAGACTTTGAGCCAATTACCAAGTTATTTCCAAATTTGAACAATTTAGAAATTAGGGGTAGAAATTTTACATTTTTTGCCAATCCCCCAACTTGTTTCTATAATTTGCGCGAAATTGAAACAGAGCTTTTCTACAAATCGGCTAATATTTTATACCACACCCCAAACTTAGAAAAGCTGAAGCTTTATTTGGGTCCTTCTGACACCGATCTCTATCGTATTGTCGCAATTCTGAACAGGCCGAAATGCCCTAAAATTTTACAACTCAATTTTGATAAATTTTGGAATGATAGAAAATTAAAACATAAGGGTTTTAAACTGTTTGAGGATGAATCTTTTAATAGAAAAAATATACCTTTCAAAATAAGTAACAACTTGCGCGAACTATTGATAAATTCGACAGATTTTAATGGGAAACCACACATTCGATGGCGGATAATAATGTCAGATGAAACGCGTCAAACAAGGAAGCGAAATATTCTCACTTATACAAATTTGGTCAAAAGAGAAAAAAAACAAAGAACTGATGTTCATTCAGATAATGAAATAAATGATAGTCAAAACCTGGCTCGCAACAGTCTTTTGAAGCACGAATTCTTAAATGAGATATCCGATAAAGAAGGGGAAGAGAAAGAAGAAAAGGAAGACGAAGGTGGGAATAAGGGGGATTGGGAAAATATTAATTTTACTCGAGAATCAGAGGTTTTCGATTATCTTGAACGTGTTCACGAGTCAGAACTGAGAACATTGTGCGTTAACTCCTCTAACATCGATAGTTATTCATTTTTAAAAAATATTTTTAAAATCGTTCTTAGCAAATTAGATATCACCATCGAATATATAATAGAGACTTAAAAAATCTTAGCCGCCATCAATTTATTTGTTTTTATTTAAACATATTCTTTTTTAACTATAAATATTTTCCAACTTAAAGGCATGAATAAAACTGTTTTTTTAAATTTATTATTATTTTAATCCAAAAGCAATTTCCAAAAAAAAAATATTATTACTTGAATAACAACTCACATCCGTCGCTATTTTTACTATAAAAAGAAAAAACACACCTTAAATCTAAAAAAAGAGGAAGGACAAAACAAACAAGAAGAAAAAAATGGTTCGCAAACCTAAATTTCTCGCAGTACTGCCTTACCAAATAAAATAAGCGAATAAAAGTACCGTACTCGCCGCCACTCATCTCTTTCCATCGGAAGAAATAAATTTCCTTATCTACTCACCTCACCAAACTTCTTGAGAAGGGCGCTCCCCCTCCCTTTCAAGAAACCAACGATAAATATGCCATTGCGAGAAATGTGGTGAGAATGAAACTGAAAGAAAGTGAGTGAGATTTGTTTCGGAGGGATCGAAAAATATTCCAGGCTATTGTCGGCGGCATGAAGATAATAAAGTGTTACGGTTTTTTCGTCAATTACAAGCATTCGCCGATGAAACAATGCCTGATTAACAAGTTAAAGAAAATTGTATAAGAAATTCGCCTAAGAAAATAAAAGCGGTTGACGGATATTTCGCTTCTCAACGGGATGGCGTTTCGAAGGGAACCGAAAAACGACCTAACGTGATCGGGTGACGCTTTTTAGGGTATAAACCATCGTTGAACCCGATATAGTGACGTTTCGAAGGGAACTGATATAAGTCGAAGGTCTAAGTATAAGTCGAAGGTCTAAGTATAAGTCGAAGGTCTAAGTGCTAAGTCGAAGGTATAAGTATAAGTCGAAGGTATAAGTATAAGTCGAAGGTCTAAGTATAAGTCGAAGGTCTAAGTCCTAAGTCGAAGGTCTAAGTGCTAAGTCGAAGGTCTAAGTGCTAAGTCGAAGGTCTAAGTGCTAAAATCTAAAATTTCTCAAAGAAAATAATACACAAAATTTTTTTAGGGTAATATAACATCGTTGAACCGATACTAGTGACAGTTTCGAAGGACTGATATAGCTCGAAAGGTCTGTGCTAAGTCGAAGGTCCTGAAGTGCCTAAGTCGAAGGTCTAAGTGCTAAAGTCGAAGGTCTAAGTGCTAAGTCGAAGGTCTAAGTGCTAAGTCGAAGGTCTAAGTGCTAAGTCGAAGGTCTAAGTGCTAAGTCGAAGGTCTAAGTGCTAAAGTTGAAGGTCTAAGTGCTAAGTCGAAGGTCTAAGTGCTAAGTCGAAGGTCTAAGTGCTAAGTCGAAGGTCTAAGTGCTAAGTCGAAGGTCTAAGTGCTAAGTCGAAGGTCTAAGTGCTAAGTCGAAGGTCTAAGTGATAAGTCGACTGACTCCTTTTCTTCGGAATTCGCCCTTGCTTAGTCATCGCGCTTCATGAGGGCGATGGAAGAACTCATTGAAGAAGATTGACTCGACTTAAGTATAAGTCGAAGGTCTAAGTGCTAAAAAAATAAAAAAATCTCAAAGAAAATTATTCACAAAAAATTTTTAAGTCGAAATTATTTTTCGGAATTTGCACTTAGACCTTCGACTTATACCAGTTCCCTAAGCGGCGTCACTATATGACGTCATAATCGGTTTGACGATAGTT
The DNA here is from genome assembly GCA_015478945.1 of Trachelipus rathkii. NCBI lineage: Eukaryota > Metazoa > Arthropoda > Malacostraca > Isopoda > Trachelipodidae > Trachelipus > Trachelipus rathkii. The sequence goes on from JABUQX010021876.1 coordinate 119,508, forward strand.
CGAGCTTAAGTAACTAGTATTTGAAAGCGTTCAGCAACTTCTTCGATTCCCGTAAGGCGACACTATATTATAGTGATGTTTCGAAGGGAACTGAAAAACGACCTAACGTGATCGGGTGACGATCGTTGAACCAGATATAGTGACGTTTCGAAGGGAACTGATATAAGTCGAAGGTCTAAGTATAAGTCGAATGTCTAAGTGCTAAAATATATAATTTCTCAAAGAAAATAATACACAAAATTTTTTTAGGTCGAAATTATTTTTCGGAATTTGCACTTAGACCTTCGACTTATACTAGTTCCCTAAGCGGCGTCACTATATGACGTCATAATCGGTTTAACGATAGTTTAAGCTTAAGAAAATGGTATTTGAAAGCGTTCAGCCGCTTTCGCGATTCCCGTGAGGCGACACTATATTATAGTGACGTTTTAAAGGGAACCCAAAAACGACCTAACGTGATCGGGAGACACCCACCTTTTAGTTATAAACTATCGCTTCAACCCGATATAGTGACGTTTCGATAGTAACTGATATAAGTCGAAGGTCTAAGTATAAGTCGAAGGTCTAAGTGCTAAAATCTAAAAATTCTCAAAGAAAATAATTCACAAAATTTTTTAAGTCGAAATTTTTTTTCGGAAAAAGCTCTTAGGTCTTCGACTTATATCAGTTTCCGATCAGACGTCATCTATGATGACCTGTGGAAAAAACTTTGCATATTACGTTAGTTATATGGTCCCTAATCTAAAAAAAATAAAAAAAAATCCTTAAATCTAAAAAAAACATGCCTTAAAAACTAAAAAATAAACGCCCGTGCTAAAAAGCGGCACGGAAAAAGTAAAATGGTTCGGGAACCTACTACCTATTCCCGCAGTACTGCGTTACCAAAAACTTTAAAAAAAAAACAGCAGCAGAAGCGAGTAAAAATACCGTACTCGCCGCCGCCGCCACCGACCGATACCAACACTCATCATCATCATCATCATCATTTCCTCCGAACGGAAGAATTTATTCAAGTCACCAAAAAATTCTCGTATCGTTAATAAAAATGAAAAGAACGAACGAGAGAACCACGATATTTCTTTCCGACGGTGACTTCCAAACCCCCACCCGCCCGTTTAAACGGCCTACATACTATCTACCCCTATCCCGTCCCGTCGGAAATAAATATCGTCGTTCTTTCCCTGGTTTTTCAACAGAGTAAAAGAGAAAACAAAGAGAAAAAAAAGAGAAGCGCGCGCGCTAGCAGAGTGAGGCACTACGGCAGAACGTACGTACCAAACTTTTTGTCATCGCTTTAGCTATCTTGAACCCCTCCTCCTGCGTTCGTGTATCGTGTGTCGCGTGTCGCGTGTTTGTCGTGTCTGTCGTTAATTAATCGAATACAAAAAAAAATAATACCGCGCCATGGAGACGATGATCATCCGCCATTATTCGAACGAGCTCGAGAACCAACCTCGATCGATTGGTCCCGGCTCGTTTATATAAAAAAAATAAAAATAAACGGACGGACAACGGACTCGGTCGCCCATTGAACGAACTCTGCAATGAAACGCATCCTAATGAACAAATGCATGCGCGAACGCGAAAATCTTCACCGGGATACGTTCATGTACAGTAATGAAAAATAGACGAATAAGGCGAATGAATCGTCGTCGTCGACGACGCGATATATTTTTTTTTCTCTATTCGATCGTATTACGTTTGTCGTTTGGTTGGTTGATTCGAGTGACAGAGACTCGTTTCTTTTGGAGGGAGGGATCTCAAGATATTACCGGGCTCCACGACGGGGACGTACGATGACAGGGAGCCCGTGAGCATCTGTCGTCATCAGCGTTCGAAACCTGTGTGTTTTGGGTATAAGTGTTCGTGAGTAAACCGAATAGGTTTGAAAAATAAATAAATTTCAGTAGAAGAGAAAGGATTTTTTAAAGGGAACCCGCCCGTATATAACCATAAATACGCAATCGATCACGTAAATACGAGATATGTACGGGCAGATTCGAAAAAAACCATTGTTCGAGCGAACCACTGGGCTCGGTCGCGGATCGATGTTTTTTTGGGGATAGGATAGGAGAGAGGTAAAAAAACGATCGACCCGAAGATCTAACTAACGAACTAACTCACTAAAGAGCTAGACAAACCTAACGCTATTTCGAACGCTTCGGACAAATTTTCACCCTCGGAAAGAAAAGGAAGGCATCTCTCCGAGGACTAACTGACTACCGCCGTGTAATTTTAGTTTATTTATCTAATCGCTATGATGGAAAGACACCGTATGTGCGTCCGAAGGCGACTCGGCTAGTCGAATCCTTTTCTTCGTGAATCCCCTTTTTCAGTGCGACGGTCCTATCCAAACCTTGAACTTTGGGGCGTTCACGGAACGTACTGATCCTTCCATCCAAGGAGTTTATATACCCGCCCAGCCCCGACATAAATCCACGCTCTAAGACCTTCTCTCGTCGATCGGAACTTGGACTTTGGCTTTCGGGTGAACGCTCTAAGGTTCGATGGGCACCCCTACGGCGTTTCCACTTTTCCGATCGATTCATCGAGACTAAGACCGAACCGTTCGATCGTCATACGGTTGCATGAAAAAATAAACGATAGATAGAGGAATACGAAAGAGCGAACAGCAAAATAGATTGAAAAAAATAGTCGAAGGGTTTGGATAGATTTAAAGAGGAAGAAATAAATATTTGGATGTGAGCGTGGGCGTGTACCTATCGTGTTTTAGGTGTCAAAGGAGATTTTACTATCCATCAGCGGTGTTCGAAATACTTACTGGACACCGCGTAGCTTAGTTAACAGTAACCGGTCGCCTTATCCACTAGGCCATTCACGTTCCCAGAAAAGGAACGTTTCAAGCGTAGTTTTTAAAGCTCCCGGTTTTCTTATTCCATAATTACCTGTGGAAAAAAGTTTGCATATTACGTTAGTTATATGGTCCCTAATCTAAAAAAAAAAATCCTTAAATCTAAAAGAAACATGCTTTAAAAACTAAAAAATAAACGCCCGTGCTAAAAAGCGGCACGGAAAAAGTAAAATGGTTCGGGAACTTACTACCTATTCCCGAAGTACTGCGTTACCAAAAACTTAAAAAAAAGCAGCAGCAAAAGCGAGTAAAAATACCGTACTCGCCGCCGCCGCCGCCACCGATACCAACACTCATCATCATCATCATCATCATTTCCTCCGAACGGAAGAATTTATTTAAGTCACCAAAAAATTCTCGTATCGTTAATAAAAATGAAAAGAACGAACGAGAGAACCACGATATTTCTTTCCGACGGTGACTTCCAAACCCCCACCCGCCCGTTTAAACGGCCTACATACTATTTACCCATATCCCGTCCCGTCGGAAATAAATATCGTCGTTCTTTCCATGGTTTTTCAACAGAGTAAAAGAGAAAACAAAGAGAAAAAAAGAGAAGCGCGCCCGCGCTAACAGAGTGAGGCACTACGGCAGAACGTACGTACCAAACTCTTTGTCATCGCTTTAGCTATCTTCGACCCCTCCTCCTGCGTTCGTGTATCGCGTGTTTGTCGTGTCGCGTGTTTGTCGTGTCTGTCTTTAATCGAATACAAAAAAAAATAATACCGCCCCATCGAGACGATGATCATCCGCCACTATTCGAACGAGCTCGAGAACCAACCTCGATCGATTGGTCCCGGCTCGTTTATATAAAAAAAAATAAAAATAAACGGACGGACAACGGACTCGGTCGCCCATTGAACGAATTCTGCAATGAAACGCATCCCAATGAACAAATGCATGCGCGAACGCGAAAATCTTCACCGGGATGCGTTCATGTACAGTAATGAAAAATAGACGAATAAGGCGAATGAATCGTCGTCGTCGACGACGCGATATATTTTTTTTTCTATTCGATCGTATTACGTTTGTCGTTTGGTTGGTTGGTTCGAGTGAAAGAGACTCGTTTCTTTCGGAGGGAGGGAGGGATCTCAAGATATTACCGGGCTCCACGACGGGGACGTACGATGACAGGGAGCCCGTGAGCATCTGTCGTCATCAGCGTTCGAAACCTGTGTGTTTGGGGTATAAGTAAGTGTTCGTGAGTAAACCGAATAGGTTTGAAAAATAAAAAAAATTTCAGTAGAAGAGAAAGTATTTTTTAAAGGGAACCCGCCCGTACATAACCATAAATACGCAATCGATCACGTAAATACGAGATATGTACGGGCAGATTCGAAAAAAAACCATTGTTCGAGCGAACCACTGGGCTCGCTCGCGGATCGATGTTTTTTTGGGGATAGGATAGGAGAGAGGTAAAAAAACGATCGACCCGAAGATCTAACTAACGAACTAACTCACTAAAGAGCTAGACAAACCTAACGCTATTTCGAACGCTTCGGACAAATTTTCACCCTCGGAAAGAAAAGGAAGGCATCTCTCCGAGGACTAACTGACTACCGCCGTGTAATTTTAGTTTATTTATCTAATCGCTATGATGGAAAGACACCGTATGTGCGTCCGAAGGCGACTCGGCTAGTCGAATCCTTTTCTTCGTGAATCCCCTTTTTCAGTGCGACGGTCCTATCCAAACCTTGAACTTTGGGGCGTTCACGGAACGTACTGATCCTTCCATCCAAGGAGTTTATATACCCGCCCAGCCCCGACATAAATCCACGCTCTAAGACCTTCTCTCGTCGATCGGAACTTGGACTTTGGCTTTCGGGTGAACGCTCTAAGGTTCGATGGGCACCCCTACGGCGTTTCCACTTTTCCGATCGATTCATCGAGACTAAGACCGAACCGTTCGATCGTCATACGGTTGCATGAAAAAATAAACGATAGATAGAGGAATACGAAAGAGCGAACAGCAAAATAGATTGAAAGAAATAGTCGAAGGGTTTGGATAGATTTAAAGAGGAAGAAATAAATATTTGGATGTGAGCGTGGGCGTGTACCTATCGTGTTTTAGGTGTCAAAGGAGATTTTACTATCCATCAGCGGTGTTCGAAATACTTACTGGACACCGCGTAGCTTAGTTAACAGTAACCGGTCGCCTTATCCACTAGGCCATTCACGTTCCCAGAAAAGGAACGTTTCAAGCGTAGTTTTTAAAGCTCCCGGTTTTCTCATTCCATAATTACCTGTGGAAAAAAGTTTGCATATTACGTTAGTTATATGGTCCCTAATCTAAAAAAAAAAAATCCTTAAATCTAAAAGAAACATGCCTTAAAAACTAAAAAATAAACGCCCGTGCTAAAAAGCGGCACGGAAAAAGTAAAATGGTTCGGGAACCTACTACCTATTCCCGCAGTACTGCGTTACCAAAAACTTAAAAAAAAGCAGCAGCAGCAAAAGCGAATAAAAATACCGTACTCGCCGCCGCCGCCGCCACCGATACCAACACTCATCATCATCATCATCATCATTTCCTCCGAACGAAAGAATTTATTTAAGTCACCAAAAAATTCTCGTATCGTTAATAAAAATGAAAAGAACGAACGAGAGAACCACGATATTTCTTTCCGACGGTGACTTCCAAACCCCCACCCGCCCGTTTAAACGGCTTACATACTATCTACCCATATTCCGTCCCGTCGGAAATAAATATCGTCGTTCTTTCCCTGGTTTTTCAACAGAGTAAAAGAGAAAACAAAGAGAAAAAAAGAAAAGCGCGCGCGCTAGCAGAGTGAGGCACTACGGCGGAACGTACGTACCAAACTTTTTGTCATCGCTTTAGCTATCTTGGACCCCTCCTCCTGCGTTCGTGTATCGTGTGTCGCGTGTCGCGTGTTTGTCGTGTCTGTGTTGTTAATCGAATACAAAAAAATAATACAGCGCCATCGAGACAATCATCCGCCATTATTCGAACGAGCTTGAGAACAAACCTCAATCGATCGGTCCTGGCTCGTTTATATAAAAAAAAATAAAAATAAACGGACGGACAACGGACTCGGTCGCCCATTGAACGAACTCTGCAATGAAACGCATCCTAATGAACAAATGCATGCGCGAACGCGAAAATCTTCACTGGGATGCGTTCATGTACAGTAATGAAAAATAGACGAATAAGGCGAATGAATCGTCGTCGTCGACGACGCGAAATATTTTTTTTTCTATTCGATCGTATTACGTTTGTCGTTTGGTTTGTCGTTTGGTTGTGTCGAGTAACAGAGACTCGTTTCTTTCGGAGGGAGGAATCTCAAGATATTACCGGGCTCCACGACGGGGACGTACGATGACAGGGAGCCCGTTCTTAGAAATTTTTTAAATAATTAAAATTATTTTCAAAAATATTTCTTGATAATATTAGCTTTTAAATTTAAATAATTTTTAAATCTAAAATTTGAGAGAAACTTTTAAAAAAACTTACCCGAGACGAAGATTTCGTAAAATAGAACACCACTACGTTTATTCAATATTTATGAAATTAAAAGAAATATATAAATAAATTCACTTATTATTAGATAATTTTCATTTTCGCACTTAAGGTGGGTTCGCGCCTTTAGTTTTTGGCGTGAAAAAACTTTTTTCAGGATAACAAATTTTACTTAAATAATTTTTAAATCTAAAATATTATAAAAGAAACTTTAAAAAAAATTCTCCGAGACGAATATTTCCTAAAATAGAACACCACCACGTAATGCTTTTAATCGTTGCCTTTTTTTCTCATCTTGCCTTCTACCTTAATCCAACATTCTAGGGCTGCTGAAGCGCCTTTCTTAAGAGAGAATTATAAAACACGTCCGCTCTGCACCGCTTTCAAAATAAACTGACTCGCACTTATGGAGGCGACGTCTTTAGTTTTTTGCGGGAAACGAATTTATTCAATACATATGAAATTGAAAAAAAAATAATATAAATTTACTTATTAATGGATAATTTTCATTCTCGCACTTAGGGCTGGGGCGCGCTCTTAGTTTTTAGCGGGAAACGACTTTTTTCAAGATAACTGATTTTACTTAATAATTTTTAAATCTAAATTCTAAAAGAAACTTTAAAAAAAACTTACCCTAGGCGAAGATTTCCTACAATAGAACACCACGATGTAAACGTTGCTCTTTTTTTTCTCACCGAGCCTTCTCCCTTCGCCCAGCATCCTATGGGCCGCCGAAGCGCCTTTCTTCAAAGAGAATTATAAAACACGTCCACTCACCACCACGTCCAAAATAAACTGACTCACAGTCAGGGCGGCTGCGCGCATTTAATTTTTGGCGGGAAACGAATTTATTCAATATTTATGAAATTAAAAAATATATATATATAAATTCACTTATTATTGGATAATTTTCATTTTCGCACTTAGGGTGGGGGCACAACTTTAGTTTTTGGCGGGAAACGACTTTTTTCAATATTTATGAAATTAAAAAATATATATATATATATATATAAATTCACTTATTATTGGATAATTTTCATTTTCGCACTTAGGGTGGGGGCACAACTTTTCACCGAGCCTTCTCCCTTCGCCCAGCATCCTATGGCCGCCGTAGCGCCTTCCTTCAAAGAGAATTATAAAACACGTCCGCTCACCACCCCGTCCAAAATAAACTGACTCACAGTTAGGGCGCCTGCGCACCTTTAGTTTTTGGCGGGAAACGAATTTATTCGATATTTATTTATGAAATTAAAAAAAATATATATATATAAATTCACTTATTATTGATAATTTTCATTTTCGCACTTAGAGTGGGGCACGACTTTAGTTTTTGCGGGAAATGACTTTTTTCAAGATAACAGATTTTACTTAAATAATTTTTAAATCTAAAAAATTATAAAAGAAACTTTAAAAAAAATACTCCGAAACGAAGATTTCCTAAAATAGAACACCACCACGTAATGCTTTTAATCGTTGCCTTTTATTTTCTCACCTTGCCTTCTACCTTAATCCAACATCCTAGGGCTGCCGAGGCGCCTTTCTTAAGAGAGAATTATAAAAACACGTCCGCTCGGCATTGCTTTCAAAATAAACTGACTCGCATTTAGGGAGGCGGCGCCATTAGTTTTTGACGGGAACGAATTTATTCAATATTTATGAAAATTAAAAGAAAAATATAAATAAATTCACTTATTATTGAATAATTTTCATTTTCGCACTTAGGGTGGGGAGCGACTTCAGTTTTTGGCGGTAAAAAACGTTAAGATAAAAAATTTTACTTAAATAATTTTTAAATCTAAAAATTTTTAAAAGAAACATTAAAAAAAAAATTCTCCGAGACGAATATTTCCTAAAATAGAACACAACCACGTAATGCTTTTTATCGTTCCCTTTTTTTCTCATCTTGCCTTCTACCTTAATCCAATATCTTATGGCTGCCGAAGCGCCTTTCTTAAGAGAGAATTATAAAACACGTCCGATCAGCACTGCTTCCAAAATAAACTGACTCGCATTTATGGAGGCGGCGCCTTTAGTTTTTGCGGGAAACGAATTTATTCAATATTTATGAAATTTAAAAAATTTATATAAATTTACTTATTAATTGATAACTTTCATTCTCGCACTTAGGGTTGGGGCGCGCTTTTAGTTTTTGGGGGGAAACGACTTTTTTCTGGATAACTGATTTTACTTAAATAATTTTTAAATCTAAATTCTAAAACAAACTTTAAAAAAAACTTACCCTATGTTCCGCCGAAGCGCCTTTCTTCAAAGAGAATTATAAAGCACGTCCACCCACCACCACGTCCAAAATAAACTGACTTACAGTTAGGGCGGCTGCGCGCTTTTAGTTTATGGCGGGAATCGACTTTTTGATTTTCAATTTTTGTTCGCGCCAATTTTAATCATGATCTTTAAAAGAAATTATTATATAATTAAATTTACTTATTACCGAGAAATTTTTATTTTTGAATTATGTTTATTTTAATTATAGAAGATTTCACTTAAATTATTTTTAAATCTAAAATCTAAGAGAAACCTTTAAAAAAACTTACCCGAGACGAAGATTTCCTAAAATAGAATGCCTCGACGTAATCGTTGCCCTTTTTTTCTCACCGCGCCTTCTCCCTTCTTCCTGCATCTCACGGGCCGCCAAAGCGTCTTTCTTGAGAAGAGAGAATTACAAAACACGTCCGCTCAGTACTGCTTCCAAAAAAAACTGACTCATATTCTTCGGAATTCGCCCTTGTATAGTCATCGCGTTTTATGAGGGCGATGGAGAACTTGTTGAAGAAGGTAGACGCGGCTGACAATTTTCAGCTTTTTTTGGGCCAATTTCAATTACGATCTTTAAAAAAAAAAATTTATATAAATTTAATTATTACTGCATAATTTTATATTTTGAATATCGGGCGCCGGCGCGCATTTAATTATTAGTTTTTCCAATAAACGAATTTTATATAACTTTTATAAAAATTATTCACAACCTTACCGTTTCGATGCTCCGTTTGCAAGCCTTTATGCATACCGTTCGACGACGACGTCGATGCGCCTTTCTTGAGAGAGAATTATAAAACACGTCCGCTCAGCACCGCTTCCAAAATAAACTGACTCTTCTTTTTCGGAAAATCTCTCTCGTATAGCCGTCGCGTTTCACGAAGGCGATGGGCGAACTCGTTGAAGAAGGTAGACTCGACTGATAAATTTCATTTTTTTTGCCGCCCTTTTTAATCACATTCTTAAAAAAAACATTTTTATATAAATTTACTTATTACTGCAAACTTTTTATTTTTGAATATGGGGCGGCGACGCGCCTTTCATTAGTTTTTTCAATAAACGACTTTTATATATATAACATTTATAAAAATTAGTTAAAAACTTACCATTTCGTGGCTTCGTTCGCGAGCCTGTTGCACCACTGTTCGACGACGACGCGGGATCTACCATTATTCGGAAGCGCGAGCGCGTCTGGCATTCAAAGTAAGCCACGACGTAATGGACGCCTTCTCCCTTCGTCCAACATCATATGGACTACCGAATCGACTTTCTTAATATAGACATAAACCGCGTTCGCTCAGTACCGCTTCCAAAATTTGTTTATTATAATAATAGATTTTTCTTAAATAAATTTTTAATCTAATATCTAAAAGAAAGTTTAAAAAAAAACTTACCCAGGCAAAGATTTCCTAAAATAGAACGCAACGACGTAATCGTTGCCATTTTGTTCTCACGGTGGCTTCTCACTTCGTCCAACATTCAATGGATCGCCGTTGCGCCTTTCTGGAGAGAGAATTATGAAACACGTCCACTCAGCACAGCTTCCAAAATAAACTGACTCTTCTTTTTCCGAAAATTTCCCTCTTATGGTCGTCGCGTTTCACGAAGGCGACTGGCGAACTCGTTGAAGAAGATAGACTCGACTGATAAATTTCAACTTTTTTGGCGCCTTTTTCAATCACAATCTTTAAAAAAAACATTTTTATGTAAATTTACTTATTACTGCATACTTTTCAATATTGAATATGAGGCAGCGATGCGTCTTTCACTAATTTTTTCAATAAACGACTTTTATACATATAACATTTATAATAAAAATTATTAAAAACCTTACCGTTTCGGTGCTCCGTTCGCGAGCCTGTTGCACCACTGTTTGACAACGACTCGGGATCTACCATTATTCGAAAGCGCGAGCGCGTCTCGCATTTCAAAGTAAGCCACGACGTAATGGACGCCTTCTCCCTTCGTCCAGCATCCTATGGACCACCGAATCGACTTTCTTCCTAGATACATAAACCACTTTCGCTCAGCACCGCTTCCAAAAATTGTTTATTATGATAGATATTTCTTAAATAAATTTTAAATCTAAAATCTAAGAGAAACTTTGAAAAAAAACTTACCCAGGCGAAGATTTCCTAAAATAGAACACCACGACGTAATCGTTGCAATTTTATTCCACCACGCCTTCTCACACACATCCGCTCAGCACCGCTTCCAAACTAAACTGACTCTTCTTCTTCGGAATTTACCCTTGTATAGTCGTCGCGTTTCACGAGGGCGATTGGAGAATTCGTTGAAGAAGATAGACTCGACTGATAAATTTCAATTTTTTGGCACCTTTTTCAATCATCACAATCTTTAAAAAAATGTTTTTAAATAAATTTCCTTGTTATTGCATAATTTTCATTTTTGAATATGGGGCGGCGGCTCGCCTTTCATTAGTTTTTTTCAGTAAATAATTTTTATATAACATTTATATAACAGATTTTACTTGAATTATTTTTAAATTTAAAATTTACGAGAAACTTTTTAAAAAAAACTTACCCGAGACGAAGATTTTCTAAAATAGAATGCCACGTTCGTTCAGCATCCTGTGGGTCGCCGAAGCGCCTTTCTTGAGGAAGAATTATAAAACACGTCCGCTCAGCACCGCTTCTAAAATACGTTAATAAGTAAATTTAATTATATAAAAAATTCTTTTAAAGATCGAGATTGAAATTGGCGCGAAAAAAAATTTAAAAATTATCAGTCGAGTTAATCTTCTTCAAGGAGTTCTCCCATCGCCCTCATGAAGCGCGATGACTAAGCAAGGGCGAATTCCGAAGAAGAGGAGTCGGCTCGCAACAGACATGCAGACACCGACATGTAGACACCGACATGTAGACACCGACATGTAGACAGACATGTAGACACTGACATGTAGACACCGACATGTAGACAGACATGTAGACACCGACATGTAGACACCGACATGTAGACACCGACATGTAGACACCGACATGTAGACACCAACATGTAGACCCAAACATGTAGACAGACATGTAGACACCGACATGTAGACACCGACATGTAGACACCGACATGTAGACACCGACATGCAGACAGACATGTAGACACCGACATGTAGACACCGACATATAGACACCGACATGTAGACACCGACATGTAGACGCCGACATGTAGACACCGACATGTAGACACCGACATGTAGACACCGACATGTAGACACCGACATGTAGACAGACATATAGACACCGACATTTTTGAAGTCGAAATTATTTTTCGGAAAAAGCAGTAATGATTATTATAATTATAATAATATAAATAATAATATATTTTACTTGAATTATTTTTAAATCTAAAATCAAAGAGAAACTTTTAAAAAAAAACTTAACCGAGACGAAGATTTCCTAAAATAGAATGCCACGACGTAATCGTTGCGTTTTTATTCTTACCGCGCATTCTTCCTTTGTTCAGCTTCCTGTGGGCCGCCTAAGCGCCTTTCTTGAGAGAGAATTATAAAACACGTCCGCTTAGCACCGCTTCTAAAATAAACTGACTCCTCTACTTTGGAATTTGCCCTTGCTTAGATATCGCGCTTCATGAGGACGATGGGAGAACTCATTGAAAAAGATGACTCGACTGATAATTTTCAAATTTTTTTCGCTCCAATTTCAATCACGATCTTTAAAAGAAATTATTTTGTAATTAAATTCTTATTACCGCGCAATTTTCATTTTTGAGTTATGTTTATTATAATAATAATAATAATAATAATAATAATAAATAATAATAAATTATAATAATAATATATAATAATAATAATATAATAATAATAATAATAATAATAATAATAATAATAATAATAGATCTTACTTAAATTATTTTTAAATCTAAAATCAAAGAGAAACTTTTTAAAAAGACTTACCCGAGACGAAGATTTCCTAAAATAGAATGCCAAGACGAAACCGTCTCCTTTTTTTTCTAACCGCGCCTTCCCCCTTCGTTCAGCATCCTGTGGACCGCCGAAGCGCTTTTCTTGAGAGAGAATTATAAAACTCGTCCGCTCAGCACCGCTTCCAAAATAAACTGACTCATCTTCTTCGGAATTCGTCCTTGCTTAGTCATCGCGCTTCAAGAGGGCGCTGGGCGAACTGGTTGAAGAAGATTGACTCGACTGATAATTTTCAATTTTTTTTCTCGCCAATTTCAATCACGATCTTTAAAAAAAATATTTTTATATAAATTTACTTATTACTGCATAATTTTCATTTTTGCATATAGTGTGGCGGGGCTCCTTTCTCGAGAGAGAATTATAAAACACGTCCGCTAAGCACCGCTTCCAAAATTTGATTACTAATAATAATAGATTAACTTAAATAATTTTTAAATCTAAAATTTAAGAGAAGCTTTTAAAAAAACTCACCCGAGGAGAAGATTTCCTAAAATTGAACGACACGACATAATCGTTGCCTTTTTTTTCTCACCGCGCCTTCTCCCTTCGTCCAGCATCATATAGGCCGCCGAAGCGCCATTCTTCAGAGATAATTGTAAAACACGTCCGCTCTCCACCACTTCCAAACTAAACTGACTCGCATTTAGGACGGCGGCGCGCATTTAGTTTTGGCGGGAAACGAATTTTTTCAATATTTATTAAATTAAAAAAAAGTGTATATATATATATACATTTACTTACTATAGGAAAATTTCCGTTTCGCACTTAGGGTGGCGGCGCGCTTTTAATTTTATGCGGAAAACAACTTTTTTTTCAAGATTTAGCAAGCGCCTTTAGTTTTGGGTTGGAAACGACTTTTTGCAAGGTAACATATTATACCTAAATAATTTTTAAATCTAAATTCAAAGAGAAACTTAAAAAAAACTTACCCGAGGCAAAGATTTCCTAAAATAGAACACCACGACGTATCGTTGCTTTTTTTTCTCACCGCGCCTTCTCCTTTCGTCCAGCATCCTAATGGCCGCCGAAACGCCATTCTTCAGAGAGAATTATAAAACACGTCCGCTCACTACCACTTCCAAAGTAAACTGACTCGCCTTTAGGGCGGCGGCGCGCATATAGTTTTTGGCGGGAAACGACTTTTTTCAAGAAAACGACAATAAAAAATTTTTTTTATATATAAAAAATATATATATATATATATATATATATATATATATATATATATATATATATATATATATATATATATATATATATATATATATAATATATATATAAATATAGTTATATATATATATATATATAAATATATATAATATATATATATATATATGATATAATTTACTAACTATAGGAAAATTTACTTTTCTCACTTAGGGCGGCGACGCGCCTTTAGTTTTATGGCGGAAAACGATTTTTTTTCAAGGCTTATGAAGCGCCTTTACTTTTTAGCGGGAAACAACTTTTTTTTTAAAAAAATAGTTTTCACCTAAATAATTTTTAAAGCTACATTCTACAAGAAACTTTAAAAAAAACTTACCCGATGCAAAAATTTCCTAAAATAGAACGACACGACGTAATCGTTGGCTTTTTTTCTCACCGCGCCTTCTCCCTTCGTCCAGCATCCTATTGGCCGCCGAAACGCCATTCTTCAGAGAGAATTATAAAACACGTCCGCTCACTACCACTTCCAAAGTAAACTGACTCGCATTTAGGGCGGCGGCGCGCATATAGTTTTTGGCGGGAAACGACTTTTTTCAACGTTTATGAAATTAAATATAATATATATATATATATATATGTAAATTTACTAACTATAGGAAACTTTACTTTTCTCTCAAAGGGCGGCGACGCGCCTTTAGTTTTATGGCGGAAAACGGCTTTTTTTTCAAGGCTTATGAAGAGCCTTTACTTTTTAGCGGGAAGCAACTTTTTTTTAAGAAAATAGTTTTCACTTAAATAATTTTTAAAGCTACATTCTACAAGAAACTTTAAAAAAAACTTACCCGAGGCAAAATTTTCCTAAAATAGAACTCCACGACGTAATCGATGCCCTTTTTTTCTCACCGCGCCTTCTCTCTTCGTCCAGCATCCTATGGACCGCCAAAGCGCCTTTCTTGAGAGAGAATTATAAAACACGTCCGCTCAGCACCGCTTCCAAAAGAAACTGACTCGTCTTCTTCGGAATTCGTCTTTTTCATGGTATTCGCGTTTCATGAGGACGATGGGTGAACTCGTTAAAGAAGATAGACTCGACTAATAATTTTCAATTTTTTCTTCGCGCCAATTTCAATCACAATCTTTAAAAAAAATTTACATAAATTTACTTATTACCGTATCATTTTCATTTTTGAATTTGAGGCTGCGGCGCGCCTTTCATTAATTATTTGTCAGTAAAAGACTTTCATAACATTTATAAAATTATTTACAACCTTACCTTGTTGGTGCTCCGTTAGCGAATCTATTTCACGACCGTTCGACGATGACGCCGCATCCCCGTGGTTTGGAAGCGCGTGCGCGTCTCGCATTTCAGAGTACGCCACGACGTAATAGGCGCCTTCTCCCTTAGTCCAGCAGAGTTTCTTTCACGACCGATCGTTCGACGATGACTCGGCATCCCCGATATTCGGAAGGGCGAGTGAGTCTCGCGTTTCGCAGTATGCCATGACATAATGGGCTTACCTAAATTATTTTAAGTCTAAAATTAGGAGAAACTTTTTAAAAACACTTACCCGAGGCGAAGACTTCCTAAAATATTACGCCGCGACGAAATGGGTGTGATCGCTATTCTTTTTTTCATCGAGACTTTTCCATTCTTCCATCATCCCATGGGCAGCCGAAGCGCCTTTCTCAAAAGAGAATTATAAAACACGTCCGCACAGCACCGCTTCCAAAATACACTGACTCATCTTCTTCGGAATTCGCCCTTAGTCATCACGCTTCACGAGGGCGATGGGCGAACTCGTTGAAGAAGATAGGATCGACTGATAATTTTCAATTTTCCTTGGTGCCTTTTTCAATCACAATCTTTTAAAAAAATGATATAAATTAACTTATTACAGCATAATTTTAATTTTTAAATATGAGGGAGGCGACACGCCATTGAATAATTTTTTCAGTAAACGACTTTTATATAACATTTATTGAATTATTTAAAACCTTACCGTTTCGGTGCTCCTCACGAGTCTCTTTCACGACCGATCGACGACGAGCGTTATCCTCGTTATTCGGAAGCGCGAACGTCCATTCGTCCAACATCCAATGGGCCGCCGAAGCGCCTTTCTTGAGAGAGAATTTAAAACACGTCCACTCAGCACCACTTCGAAAATAAACTCATTCTTCTTCTTCGGAATTCGCCCTCGTTTAGTCGTCGCGTTTCACGAGGGCGATGAGCGAACTCGTTGAAGAAGATAGACTCGACTGATAAGTTTCAATTTTTTTTGGCGGCAATTTCAATCACGATCTTAAAAAAAATATAATTGTATAAATTTACTTATTACTGCATAATTTTCAATTTTGAATATGGGCAGCGGCGCGTCTTTCTCGAAAAAGAATTATAGAACACATTCGCTCAGCACCATTTCCAAAATTTGTTTATTAATAATAACAGATTTTACTTAAATAATTTTTCAATCTAAAATTTAAGAAAAACTTAAAAAAAAAACTCACCCAAGGCGAAGATTTCCTAAAATGGAATGCCACGACGAAATCGTTGCTATTATATTTCACCGCGCCTTCTCCATTCGTCCAACATCCTATGCCCGCTGAAGCGCCTTTCTTGAGAGAATTATAGATCACGTCCAGTCAGCACCGCATCCAAAATAAACTGAATCTTCTTCTTCGGAATTCTCCCTCGTATAGTCGTCGCGTTTGACGAGGGCGATGAGCAAACTCGTTGAAGAAGATAGACTCGACTGATAAGTTTCAATTTTTTTTGCCGCCAATTTCAATCACGATCTTTAAAAAATATATATATAAATTTACATATTACTGCATAATTTTCATTTATGAATATGGGAGGCGGTTGCGCGCCTTTCTCGAGAGAGAATTATAAAACACGTCCGCTCAGCACCGTTTCCAAAATTTGTTTATTATTAATAATAGATTACTTAAATAATTTTTAAATCTAAAATTTAAGAGAAACTTTTAAAAAAACTCACCCGAGGCGAAGATTTAATAAAATAGAACACCACGACGAAATCGTTGCGATTTTTTTCCACCGCGTCTTCTCCATTCGTCCAACATCCTATGGGCCGCTGAAGCGCCTTTCTGGAGAGAGAATTATCACTGACTTATCTTTGGGATTTTTGCTTAGTCAACGCGCTTCACGAGGGCGATGGGTGAACTCGTTGGACAAGATAGATCGACTGATAAAAATTTTCAACTTTTTTTTCGAGCCATTTTCAATCAAAATCTTTAAAAAAAATTATATGTAATTTTACTTATTACCGCTTTTAAATACGGGGAGGCGTCATGCTTTTCATTTGTTTTTGTCAGTAAATGACTTTTTTATATAACATTTATAAAATTATTTACAACCTTACCGTTTCGGTGCTCTGTTCGCGAGACTCTTTCACGACCGTTCGACGACGCCTTCTCCCTTCGTCCAGCATCCTATGAACCGCTAAAGCGTTTTTCTTCAGAGAGAGTTATAAAACACGTCCTTTCAGCACCGCTTCCAAAACAAACCGACTCTTCTTCTTCGGAATTAGCCCTCATATAACCATCGCGTTTCACGAGGGCGATGGGCGAGCTCCTTGAAGAAGGTAGACTAGACTGGCAATTTTCAATTTTTATGTGCGCTAATTTCAATCATCACTATCTTTCACTATCTTTTAAAAAAAATGTCAATATTAATTTACTTATTACCACATAATTTTCATTTTTGATTATAAGGCGGCGGCGCGCCTTTCATTAGTTTTTGTCGATAGTCGACTTTTTTATATAACACTTATAAAAATATTAACAACCTTACCGTTTCGATGCTCCGTTCGTTAGTCTCTTTCACGACCGTTCGACGACGCCTTCTCCCTTCGTCCAGCATCCTATGGACCCCCGAATCGCCTTTCTTGAGAGAGAGAGAGAGAGAGAGAGAGAGAGAGAGAGAGAGAGAGAGAGAGAGTTATAAAACACGTGCACTCAGCACAGCTTCCGAAATAAACTGACAACTCTTCTTCGGAATTCGCCCTCGTAGAATCATCGCGTATATGGGAATCATTATCAGTTCGTTCGGTTTGCCGGAGAGGAGAATCGCATGAATAACCCAGTTGTTCGGACCTCGTATAAAAGCTGACAAATCTGAAGAGAGATTTTGAAGACGATCGCATAACCCTTTTTTTGAAAAAAAGGGGAGCCCGGAGGGATAGACACCGATCCCTAATCCACTACACACCTTCAACCCGTAGGAACGCAGAAATTAAAATTCAATGATGACAATAAAATATATATTTTTAAAAACTTTATTTCTTTTATTATTATATTAATATAAAAAAAGAATATGGTTTAAAATGAGTTAATAAAAGTGATCGAATCTACCAAATTATTTTAGTTATAAGAACGATGGAAAAGATAAACCTAGTGACTGACGCCACCGTCGCATCCGCCGCCGCCCTAAATTCAAATCAACAACGGGTTCCTACTAACAAGGATCACATTGAAGAAATAGACGACCTAATTAAAGAATATTCGAAATTTGTGCGAGGTGACGACTGTACAAAACGACAAAAAATCTTTGATTTAAAAAAAAACAATCGCCAAATTGATTTCAATAGTTTGTTTTTCTCGAATAATTGGAGGACGATAGAAAACGATGCCAATATAACTCATCGCGATGAAATCTATTGGAAGTACCTTTCTAAAGAACAACGTCGGGAAAGAGTGAAACGAGAGTGTTATCTTTTTTACAGACACGACACAGAGACAAAAAAAATTATTTTGGAAAATAAAATTCAGATTTTAAATTTAGCAGTAGAACGATCGTTGCTCATGTTGCGAGATAACGAAAGAGAAGGAAAATATTTTTCAGATTCTGAGAATGAAGAAGTGTTTCTCAATAACGTAAAAGAAAGAGGTTATTTTAAAAGAGAAAAACGCGATCTCGAAAAATCTTACCGAAACGCTGATATATTTAAGTCGTCTTTTTCAGACGAAATTTACGATCAAGAAGAAAAGGAAGACACATCTCTATATTTAATAATTCCAAGACCATCGGAATCGGAGAACATCGGCTGCGAATTTAATTTCAAAAACTTTACTGAGGAGGAATACGAAAAATTAAGCTCGGAAGAAAGGAAAAGAAGTATTAAGTTGAACAATATTCCAATCACTCGGAGTCAAATAATTCACAGTTGCCTTCGGGAAATTTCAACATCGTGTCGGTCCGAAAAACCCAACACAGAGCAAGCGATGGTAATAAACGTAGAAGAAAAAATTAGAAAAATGGCTTCACAATTGGTTAAGAAAGGAAATGATGGGAGTTGCGCGAAATACAGAGAGCATAACATAGTGAATATGTACACTGATTTGTTTATCTTTAACGCCGTCATGTTTTTGATAAATCCAAATTGCGATTTACTATCCACATCCCCTTTGAATTATTTTTCGCTCAAGCTATATTTTTTCCTTCTATCGTTCTACATTAATCCGAATGACTACGTTAAAGTGTTAAAGATATTCCAAAATTCCTGTATGGCTCAGCTGCTGAGGGACGACGTTCTTAAATGTTTATTTACTCGCATGGTGTTTAGTGAGGAGAATAACATTAATGGTTTTAAATTACTTGGAAAAAGGCCCCACGAAAATAATCTAGTGAAATCCCCAGTTTTCCCATTAATGAGCTCATCGATTTTCAATGCGTTAAAAAATAGCTTGAACGTAATCGATAAAGCGACTTCAACTTGTCCGAAAGAGGAAATGCGTCGGAAATGTTTGATAGTCATCGAAATCTTTCTCGGATTGGTCTACGGTCTCAATTGGAAAAGAATAAATGAATTATCCTACAACGACGTTTTCGATTTAATTTTAGGGGTACATTTTAAGGATAAATTGCCAGCACCGCACGTTCTCGGACTTCCCTCATCGATTTTATTTTTATTGGGAATAAATCCCGTGGTTGGTTATAAATTGAAAAGAAACGCTGGAGGTGAGCGTTCTGATACCGAGTGGAATAGTTTTCTTTCGCACGCGATAATTTCTGATAATAGCACCGACAGCTGCTGGTTTAATTTTTCCTTCGACGAAGGATTATTTCCTTCAGCGACGAAGTTTCAATCGGAACCAGTCGTATCGTCAAATTTTCAAGACCTGAAATTAATTTTAGAGGAATCGAAGTCTACCGTAAACTGGTTAAAAACTAAATTGTTACAAGAAAAAGGAGGCTTGTTCGTATTTCCTAAAGTGGAAAAAACGAATAAAACGTTAGAAAATAAGAAGGAATTTTTCGAAATCTACGCCCAACATTCACCATTCAATCTGCTGTCGTTCATGAAGAAAACCAAATACGGCGAGCGCAAATTTTGCAATATAGGTGATATGGCCCTGTTGGCGTTTTTAAAGCTGCTCATTTTATCCAAAAGCATAAATATGGAAAGTAAAGTGGACTTCATAAAGGCATCGAATGAGTTTAAAACGACCATTCAAGAAATTATAATGCGAGATATTTCAGATCACGGAATTCCTCACTTATCGTTCGACGAAACTCGGGAAGATTCAGCGGGAGGATCCTCGCAACCCAAAAGAGCTAAGTTAACGATGATAAGCAGAGGCCAAAAAAGGTCACGCTCTCGTACGCAAAGGAAGAACGATGAGAGAAAATCTGAAGCACCAGTGAAAGCGGTGGGAATTAGGGATTTAAAACACGAAATCGTTGATGTTTTGCAAAAATTAAATGACGATAGTTGGAATAAGGGGAAGAAAGATTATAATGACGTCCAGAAAAGATCGATTCAAATGCATCGGCGCATCGACTATTACGTTGATTTATTAAGGATGACATCGTTGAAATTCGTTTCCGCGACTTATCTTAAAATGTCGACGGGGAATTTTTTTCCTCGAGACTTTCTAGAAGATCAATTCACGAGCGAAATGAACAAAGTGAAGACTTTTTACTCGGATTTAACTTACGTACACGATGAATTGTATAGACCTCATTTTTATTTTTCACTAATTTAAAATGTATTTTTGTTAATAATATTGCAGAAATTTTGACATTTTTTGGTTATTTTAAATAAAACGTCAAAGAAAAGGTGTATATTTATTTCCCTTAATCTTACATTAAAACAATTCTTCAGATGACAAATTTTCTTTAAGAAAAAGAGAATGTTTTTTTAGTTTTTCAGGAAATATATAATAGCACACCACCTTATATATCTCCTCTCATCGTGCACCGCGTCGCGCGCGACGGGGATAGCGACTGGCTGCCACGAAATAAGAAACTCGATATTGATAAAATAATACCAGGTTTTCTAACATCGCCGTGTCTACTCGTCGCGCCTAATACTAGAATGGATTAAAAAAATTTAATTTTTAATTATCCAAGTCAAGCGCAATGACATCAACTGACCTACATACGATCGGTAAAAAAAATATCGAACTTCCGTTCGTGAACGGCGGTGTGTGAACGCGAGGCTTTTGACGACAGCGACTGGCCACGGCAAAATAAGAGACTCGAGATCGGTAAAGGAATTCGAGGTTTCGTAAACATCGCCGTGTCTAGGTGTCGCGTCTAATATTAGGAGCGGAGCGCTTAAAAATTTAACGATTAGGTATCTATGTCGCGCGCGACGACATTGACTGACCTACGTACGATCGATAAAAGACTTGGATGAAGATTACGTTCGTAAAAAGCGCGCGCAACGAAGCCCGCCGTCGTAAAAAAAACAACAAGCGACGTATTACGTTTTAAAAATGATAAATATTAAAGGTTGATTCAAATGTTTCTTTTTCTTTTTAATGAATAAAATTACTTTTTTATTTTTTAATTATATAGAATAATAAATAAAATAATAAAGCATTAAAATTTTTGATATAAAAGAAGACATTTTCAGATATTTATCAGATACTGAAAATTAGTTCTACATAAACAATCAAACGCGATTGACGTATGAAGAAGCTAAGAACAATGGAAACTAAAATCAACTTGAGACACGCCTATACAATTGAGCTCCCCGAGAAAGGTAAATTCTCGGAAAAATCTGCGAACAACCCTTCGGAATTTACAGAAGATCACGCCAACCGTAATATCGACGACCGCGAGAAGAAAAAACTCTCGAACCCATCTGCGAACATCCTTTCAAAAATTACAAACGATTTCGCCAAGCGTATTAACGACGACCGCGAGCACGTTCCCTTGAAATGTATTTCCATCGCGAGGCAAGAGAACTCTGGAATTTTGAAAATTCATTCGAATGAATACGACAACAATTGTCCGGACGAAGGGCGAGCGAAAATAATTTATTCCTTAAAGTCGTTAGCAAAATCCCCCGATTTTACTCCCGTAGCCAATACCTGCGTGAAAATTGACAAAAGGCTCTGCTTGATGTTCAACGGAACCTATTTCTGGGAATTCGATTTTTTGAAGAAAAGCAAACGCGCGGGTATTGAGGAAAACGTGCTAATGGAAGAGGAGTGGGAGGCGAATGTTTTCGATACCTTCTGCGAATTGGCTAACGAATTGAACCAAAAACTGAAACCGATCTGCGATTCTAGCTCAACCGTTTTGGAAGAAATATGTTTTACTGAATCAGAGCAGAAGTACGAGAAGTTTTTTAACCAATACAACACCGAAATGAAATTTTTCGAAGAGCCACCAGAAAAAAAAATTAATTTCCATAAGCTCGTACCGCTGATCGATCAAATAGAAGATTTATCGCCCGTGAATTATCAAAACTATAGCCAGAAAAATATGAAAGAACAATACGGCAACCAATACTTTGGTTTCTACTTTTTAACGAAATACAACCTCGAGGGTCTAAAGATCGTGTTCTATATCAAAGGTAGTAGCGATAACAACTACCTCTTTTCCCTTCTGAATTTTCTACGGTGCTACAAAAAAATCGACGCGGCCATTGAATCTTGCGCGAAAGGCAATCGGTTTATCAAATTCGATAAAACCGGAACCACCAACGTAATGCTTCCTTTGAATAGTAAACCCGGGGGGAGCCCGTACGTTCCCGTGTTTTTGATCAACAAAAAAATTCCCGGCGATGGAAACGATAATGTTATTACGTCGCCATCCGGTATCTCCACTAGGGAAGAGGTCGATAGCGCGGTAATTAATACGAACGCGGAAATCGTAGTAGAAGATGAGAGCATATCGGCATCTAGCCCTTCCATCGGCGATATCGACGACGACGACGACGAGATCACTACTACTCTTCGCGCCGAGGAGTCTGAAGAAGAAAATAGTCGGGGGTGTAATAATGGGGACGATGGAAAAGTTGAAATCGAATACGAAAACGAGAATAATACCAACGCCGTCGCTGTAGACGTTGACGACGAAATAATTTCGGAAACCTCTTCCGTCAACGTTACCGATGAAGGAGAGAATTGTCGGGAGTGCATCCGTAGGGACTACGCGAATTGCGGGATCGAAAATGAAGAAAATACTGACGCTGCTGTAGACGTTGACGGGGACGAACGTATTTCGTCGGAAAGCTCTTGCGTAAGCGTTGCCGATGAAGAAAATTTACCGGTTAGTACTCATCGCGACGAGAACGTTCAAGAGGAGAGCAGTCAGGAGAGCGCTCTTAGGGACGACGACGTGAATAGCGGGATCGGAAACGAAAGTAAGGCCACCGGCGCCGCCGTAGACGTTGACGACGACGATGGTGGCCTTAACATTCTCCGCCAAAAAACAGAAATAAATTTGAGTAACTTTGGTGATTACGTGTCAGTCGATAAGGATTCTATCGCGGATGAAGAAATAGAACGGAGGTTACCTTCTAAAACGAACGTTGAAAGAGAACGTCACATTCTTCTTCTCTTCCCCAATTCTATTTATACCAACTTTGGTATTTATTCGAGAGAGACGTTTGACCAGTTGGTAAAAAAAATTGATTTCTTAAAGAAGTCGAAAATCATGCAAAATGATAAATCGGACGAGCGCTGGGATTTGGAATTCTTTTTCAAAATTAAACGGGTGCTGGGAAACGAGTTCATCTTGCAAAAAACCATCATCGATTTTGAGCTAATATGTTGCTACGGCGCCTTCTTATTAACCAATAAAGAAAATAATATTTGTTTATACCGAGAAGGCAAAGATGAGAAAAAAGGCTACGACATCTTTAACAAAATATTATCCGATGAAGAAAAGTTTCTCAAGAGCAAAAAGAATAATAAAGATAAGAAAGGTAAGAAAAAATCGACCTCTGAAGGAAAATCGTCTAAAAGGAGAGGAGGTAATGGCAGAGCAAGAAGCGGGATCGACCACGACGACGACGACGACGACGACGATGACGACCATCACCACGATGATGATGAAAGAGAAGATGATGAACGGGAGGAAGTAGAAGAAAGCGCGGGGGCTCAATCTCAAGGTGGTGATAAACCGAATGGAGAAAACGATAGATCTCAAGAAATGTATATTTCTCAGATGAAAACTAGCAGGTATATCATCAACCCCTCATTCGATCCTGATGTCACGTCGCTGTCTCAATTGAATTTGATATTGGCCAATAGGTTTTGCGTCCTTTATAACATCGTGAATAACCCCAAGCTATATCTACGGTTGATGGAAAGTAATGGCTATGTTTTCAATGGAGATTTGTCATATTCATCGTTAAACCGTGAGCAAAGACACGATAAATATTTCGATCGTTGTAATGATCTGAGAATATTTTTCGACGACTACGTAGTCAACCGCTTCCGGGTGAAAAAAATTTGCAAATCGTGCTTTGATACAAAATTTAAAACAACTCTTTCCAAAGGTCTTAAAGAAATTTACGATCTCGGGGTCCGAGAACGAAACGAATATTGTTACATAAATCACCCTCTTTCGTCTTGTACCTGAGTAATTTTTGCTCGAGAACATTCGTTTCTCAAATCGCAAATATGTTTCCATCCTTTAAAATGTGTGAAGGGATCGCATCCGTCAAAATCATTAAGGAACATTTTTGCGTTCCGTTTAATTTATCGCTATATTTACAGCTGCAAGGCGCGGAAAAAATTTGGCCCGATACGTTATTTAATTGCGGAATACACAGGGAAAGCCCCAAATTACTTACCTTAGAACGTAACGCGTCCCTCATGAATCTCCTCGAGGGGCTGAATTACAATATTTGCTACAACGATATGCTTTCGCTTTCCGACGTTTCCAACTACATCGGATTCACGAAAAAGGCAGACGATGACGAGGACGAAGATGAATCTTTCGATTCCGACATTGGTAAAACGTCAACGAAGAATCGAATGAGCAAAGAGTTAGAGGCAACGACGGAAAAATTAAACCCCAGGCTAGTAACGAAATTGCTGGAAGAATTAAGATGTTATCAACATCG
>JABUQX010021877.1:0-27500 GCA_015478945.1 Trachelipus rathkii
TTTTTGACTATCCGCGGATGCGGATAGTAAAAATCACTATCCGCGGATTGAGGATGAGGATTTTAGAGTCTTAGCCACAAGTACTTCATATATATATTTGTATATATATATATATATCTTAAAGATATACAGATGATGACTTATAACCTTTTCCATATTGGTGACGGTTGGGGGGGGGGGAAAGGTTGGAGGAGGGCATAAGAGTTGGGGTCTAAGTCGGCACCCTGATACCACAAATATTAAAAATTGATGCATAAGGCGATTGATGTTAACATTGTCAATAAGTGAAACAGGTCGACCATCGAAAGAGGTAGAAAAGTTAGGTAATTTTGAGAGGGGATCTAAGCTTAGCGGTAATTAGTGTATGTAATCCAAACTCTCCCAATCACCCTAATTAAAGTGCCAGAAGGTGCCCTTAGATTAGGATGGAGCTGCTGAAGAGAGAGAATTAAAATTAAAGAGTTATAAGGTCGTGCTCAGATATACCAATAGTGGTAAAGGTGATGAAGCTTAGGTCAAGGGTGTACCAAAATTGATTGAGACCTTCGGGAATATGTGTGAGTAGTAGGAGAGGGATTTCGGACAACGATGGTCAAAATGACCAACGGTGATTTTACCTTACCTTGACCTTTTTTGAGCCCAATTTTTTACCTGCCCTTGACCTTTTTTGACCTTTACCTTTTTGGGGCTTGACCTTTTTTGAGCCCCAAATTTTTACCTGCCCTTGACCTTTTTGGGCCTTTACCTTTTTGGGACTTTACCTTTTTTTCGACCAACCCTTTGGTCTTCCATGGGTCAATTTTGGCCCACGGTATTTTTCGGCAACCCTAATTTTTTGAGAACCCTAATTTTTTGAGAACCCTAATTTTTTGGCAACCCTAATTTTTTGGCAACCCTAATTTTTAGGCAACCCCAATTTTTTGGCACCCCTAATTTTCTGGTACCCCTAATTTTTGGCGCCCTTTCGAAGAAAGGGCGCGCCAAACGGTTGCGTTAGCAACCGTTGTACGTACGGGCGCCCTATTTTTTTCGGCCATGGGTCAATTTTTGCCCACGGTAATTTTTGATCTGTCTTTAGGGGCTTAGCCCTTTTTTGATGTCTTAACCTTGTTTGACCATGATATTTAGTCCTTGACCTTGCCGTATACCATGGGTCATTTTTGGCCCACGCTAATTTTCTACCCACTCGTGGCCCACCCGTCACATATTTCGTACCTAACTTGAACGTATGTATGGATCTATCCTAACTTGAACACTCACACACAGATTTACTTACACTCACACACAGATTTACTTACACTCACACACACAGATTTACTTACACACGCAGATTTACTTACACTTATACACACATTCACTATGACACTTACATTTACCCATAGACACTTACATTTACACTTATACACACACGTACAAACACACTACCAACCTTTTGTATTCTACGGTACAATTTTGATGCCTCAGCTTTGATGCCTCAATTTTGATGCCCCAACTTTGATGCCTCAACTTTAATGCCCCAGCTTTGATGTCTCACCTTTGTTGATGGCTCATCTTTGATGACGTCATCTTTGTCGGTTCATCTTTGATGACTCAGATTTATTGATGGTTCAACTTTGATGGTTCCCAATCAACGTAAGAAGTATCTAGTGATGTTCTATTAGTGTTCT
This sequence comes from Trachelipus rathkii, assembly GCA_015478945.1. Classification (NCBI taxonomy): domain Eukaryota; kingdom Metazoa; phylum Arthropoda; class Malacostraca; order Isopoda; family Trachelipodidae; genus Trachelipus; species Trachelipus rathkii. The sequence continues at coordinate 1,668 of JABUQX010021877.1, forward strand.
ATGAGTATTAGATGAGTGCCAGGTGAGTGCCAGGTGAGTGCCAGGTGAGTGCCAATGAGTGCCAGTGAGTGCCAATGAGTGCCAAGTGAGTGCCACATAGTGCCAAGTGAGTGCCACATAGTGCCAACTGAGTGCCACTTTTTTCAAGCCTTTTCTAGCCTCCCCTGAGCCTAGAATAGCCCTAATATTGGTGTCTACCCCTAGGTTATAAGGTATGAGGAATCGAATGGTGTATATTACAAGTTGCTAGAATGCTTCCTACTATGAGTTAGTATTTTTCTAACACTTATAGCATGACAGAATATATATCTAAAGAGCTACACATTTGAGACAGTGACCGCAAACGTTTCAGAGTCCGCGTCCGCAGGTCAGCCCCACCGCGAAACCGCCGCGTGCGCCCGCAGGCGCAATATTACCGCCGCCGCGTGCGCCCGCAGGCGCAATATTTCCGCGTAACCGCCGCCGCGTGCGCCCGCAGGCGCAATATTTCCGCGCCGCCGCGTGCGTCCGCAGACGCAATATTACCGCGCGAACGAAAAATATGATATCAATGTAAACTATTCAAAGAATTTCTTTTCAAATATACTATGAGTCATTCATTTTTACTACAATTGTACGAAATTTTATTAAAAACATATACTTTACATACCTTAAAGCAGTAAATCAGTAAATCAATAGAGGTGTTATTACCTAACACCTAGGGGATTAGTATGCTTTTGTTTTACTGCTTTACTGCTTTAACTTTCTTTACTGCTTTAACTTTCTGCTTTACTGCTTTAACTCTGCTTTACTGCTTTAACTCTCTGCTTTACTGCTTTAACTCTCTGCTTTACTGCTTTAACTCATGTTTTACTGCTTTAACTCATATATTTATTAACATTACATACCTTAAATCAGTAAATCAGTAAATCAATAGAGGTGTTACCTAACACCTAGGGGATTAGTATGCTTTTGTTTTACTGCTTTACTGCTTTAACTTTCTGCTTTACTGCTTTAACTCTCTGCTTTACTGCTTTAACTCTCTGCTTTACTGTTTTAACTCACTGCTTTACTGTTTTAATACTTTTTATTTATTATTATTTTTTATTTATTATTACTTTTTATTATTTCTATTTTTATTTTTGTTTTAATACTTTTTTATTTTTAATTTGTAATGTAAGAATAAAAACACACACAGAGTTTCTGTTATATAAACATTTTATTTTAATAAAATTGTACGAAATTTTATTAAAACCTTTTTATATATACGAGTTTTAAGGGAAGTAAAATCGCGTTTTTTCATTTTAAAGCATTTATTACATAATCAGAAACTATAAAATCATTGACATACAAATTTTTAGCATCAAATATATTTACAAGTTTATTAAAACATACATTATTTAAAAAACATATAATGAAATAAATACAATAGACTCCACATAAATTGGAATATAAGGGTTGAACAGGGTAAGACATAGTTTTTACACAGCTTACATTATTATATTTTAAAAATAAGGTAATATAATGATTATTCAATATAAATTTTAAGTTCAAAGAATCAATTATGTGAACAGTATCGTTTTTTGCTCTATAAACGGAAATCCAATGTCCTGTTGAGGTGATGTGACGAGGCAATGTATTGAATATGAAACAGGTATCCTTCTCCAACTTTACAGAGTTTATTTCGTTAATAGCGAACACTCCTAAAAAGCGAGGTTCATTTTTAAACACCAATTTTATTTCCTCTTCATTCATCTTTAATAATTCAAAAGTACGTTGCGTACTCTGTCAATTTCAATGAGTTGAGGATGCTCAAGATAGACCACTACAGTGATGGGTGATTGTAGACTCGATCCAAAAGAGAGACTTAGTCCTAGGGTGCCCTTTCTCAAAATGTTTAAATGATAGGCGTTACAAGCTGAAAGGTCTGCAGTAAGATCATAGGCATATAAATTACTATTCTTTGCGTATTCTTCAAGATTTAAACCTGTCCCGCTATCATTACATGATACAGTATTGGCTATTAAGTCGTAAAAAGGTCGAGTACAGAGAGATAGGTCTCCGTTGTATAACATTTCATAATCACGTCCGTGAGGCAGTCCATTCACATGTAAACTGATACCCCTAAGTCCGAAAGGTGTGAATTTATAGGGTGACTTTTTATAATTCCCGGAGTAGGCTTCATGTTCCACAATTCCTATTATTACTTTCTGTGGTAAATTTCCGTTCACAATGTTAGGGATATTGATACTCGATAATCCTTGAGTGAAATTAAATATCTTGGTTTCAACTCTCTTAATAGGGTACTTTGCTGTAGTATTCAAAAGCGAATTTTCAATTTCCAGATGACGCTGTGGTGATAATTTCACTTTTCTGACATAGAGATAAGCCTCCAACAGTTTGAAAACAGGTTCTGGACATACCGCTGTAGCAGTAGGCTTACTTTTTATTTTAAGAGCAAATTTAGGATTTGACCGCGATAAAATGATTCTAGTATCTACAGATGGTAGAATGAGTCTTTCTTGAGAGAAGATATCGCCATTTAATCGACCGTAAAATTCATAAGTATTATTTATGACTTTAGCTGCTTTATCTATATGTGCAGCTTCATCTTTGAAACTGTAAAAACCACATGATTTGAGATGAGATTGTTTAGCATCGTCTGAATAATTTAACAAATGTTCTATATAGCTTCTATAAGGATAATTAGCCGCTGATGCACCTAGTGAAGTTCCGTTAAGATAGACTTCAACCTGGGTGAAACATGTATACAGGAAATTTGATTCTGTATATACTATATGGTCATCACCCGTAGGAAGATCTGTACCATCAGGTTTTGTCAATTTCGTTTTTACATATAAAAACACATTAGAGGGATCTAAGTACTGATCAGAAGTACCTGGAATATTGAACTCTAGAGGAACATCTGTATTGGTAATTGAATGCAGAGGATTAATACTGATAAAGTTGGACTCGCTAACGCTAATCTGTGTAGGGTTCATGGAGAAGAGATCCAATTCACTCTTACAACAATCAGGACTAGAAGGATGAAGGAAATGCATCTTGTATGTGCGAGCGCTGGCCGTATAATGAACATTTTCATGAAAAACCTTACTTATATACACACATCGTATAAAAGTTATCAGTTAGTAATTAAATAGCAAATACATCAATACATTTTTTCTTTAGAGGTTTTTTCCGCTTAGTCTTTTTCTTTATGACAATCTTCTTGATCCCTCGACCTTGTCCTGACATTTTACGTCTTATTTTACGCTTAACATCATCCAACATCTCATCTGAAACATCGGCTATACGTCTTTTTAATGCTGTACGAGGATTATTTCCTGCAGCAATATCTTGAATAGTATGCAAACCTGTTCTTATAGCTTTTTTACCTATATATTCCCCGCCTTTCCTGAGTAGAGGCCTTGCACTTCTCCATAGCTTGGCAAAAAATCCACCAAGGCCATACCCCCTCTGCATTTTTGTTCCCCTGAATACCCTTTCTTCGTCCATTATTACAGGAGTATCTTTCTTATACTATCTTTACACTGTGAGAGTATGTTAATGAATGAAAAAATATATCTGACTACACCTCTTATATATATTCCATTATCCTGTAATTACTGCATCTGCTTCTTTCTAATATGAACTTTGCATAACAATGCGCCGTATGTAAAGGGAAAAGGATTTCCTTCTACATCTTTTATATGCACGCGTACAGAGTCAAAATTTGATCTATTCAGAGGTAGATAATGAACATTAGGAAATGTTATAACTTTACTCTCTTTGGGAAAATATACTACTCTTAATAAAGGAGCTTTAGTATTACCTACATATTGATGATCAATTATATTTGTATATACATAAGCCATACCTGGATGATTGAGCATCTCGGATGGGGTGCATGTATAATGCAGTACTCGATCTGCTTCATCTTTTTGTTCATGTGGAGTCATGCGGTTATTCTCCACAGATAGTATAACCCTCTTCAACATAGTAGGGATATCATGAAGTATATCCAACTCAGCATCACGTCTACGAATATGTTTACGTTGCCATGGTGATCGTTCGAGAAAAAACATGTCCCGGTCTCGTAGGTTTACATTTACTTTTGAACTTAAAGATATTATTACTTTATCTTCATAGGTACGCATTTCAGTTTTGTATACCAAGTCCTTACACATAATACTCATATCAAAGAGAACGTTTAAATGACTAAAAATAGCAGGCACCGATTTAAAATATGACCTCCGCAAAGTAAATTCTTCAAAGAAGTATTCTTTTGTAGCAAATGTTGTCGTATTCAGCTTTTTGGCAATTGTAGTCCTTTTCAGATAACGAGTATCTTCCACTTGTAATATAGTTTCAACACATTCTACACTTCTGTACACCACCATCCAGAATAGATTGTGAGGTAAATTTTCTATGTCCGTATTTAATATCATTTCACATAATCCTACTTCGTATACCTCTCTTTCAAGTTGTATAGGATTCATTAACACAGTTGTAAAATCCGAGTTTATTATCAGGATGTAAATCCAAGGAGGCTGAAGAAGGGAGAGTTATATAAAAGTGATCTACACTCTCCATGATTATAATGACAACTGATTAATGATTCTTAACTTCACTTGCTTTTATATAAGTATTAAACTTAGCAGGATATCCCCTCCATTTCACCAGATACTGCTTATTTTTCCCTTTTCCTCTCGTAGCTAATATTTTTTCAATTTTATATTCGTGAGTTACAGGATTGAACCTTACTTTTTGTATTTCTTGTTTATAAAATCCTCCTTTTATCTTTTCACCATCTAAATCTTCCAGGTAATATAACTTTAAACTATCACGACGGAGTGGACGGATATTGTGAACTTTAAAAACTTCCGTAGTCCAACCGGATTCATATCCTTTTCTAAACCTTTCTTCTGTTCGAGATACTCTTACATAATCGTTTACCTTTATTCCTGAATTATCTTTTATTTTGTTTTCTTTTTTACCCTGTGCCTTACGTCCTCTAGTTTTTGACATTTCTAAAGGTGTTGTCTTTATAGTTCTATGGTAAGACCTGTTATAAGAATAAGCTAGATCGTCCAGTATATCAATATATTTAAAAGTATTCATTTTAGTAAAATACCTATGCATGCGTTCTTTAATAGTACGTTGGACTCTTTCAACTATTGCCGCTTTGTTTACGGAAAATGTATTGTAATAGCTTATACCATACTCCCAGAGCAGCTCCTGAAACTCTCGCCCCTTGAATTCCATTCCTGAATCTGTCCAGAATGATTTAGGTGTTCTCCTCTCGTCCTCTATAATTTCAAGTACTGCAGTGGCAACTGTGATTGATCTTTTATCTTTTAAGGGCTTCAACCACAAGTATCTAGAGTATACGTCAATAGTAAAAAGTATGTATTGAAAACCTTCATTATAAGAGCTGTATTTAATCATTTCCGATAAATCTAATTGCCATACACTGTCGAGCTGTGGAGATATGGTTTTCCGTGTAGGAAATTTTTTTCTTACAGGTTTATGTAGAGTAAATGCCTCTTCACCCTCTAAATATGCTTTTAACTCTTTTTTCTCAATATTAGGATACCTTAAAGCAAACCTAGTGAAACCCCCAAAACTATTTGGCTCCCTCAGATTGAAGTAATACTTATCAACTACCTCCTTTGCCTCCATGTTGGCTACTGACCCACGTGTAAGCGTTATATATATATATATATATATATATATATATATATATATATATATATATATATATATATATATATATATATATATATATATATATATTTGTCACAAAAATGTGATATTAGGTCACACAGGGATAAAGAAAGAGAAAAAGATTTAAAATAACATTTATTTATATACAAACATTACAGCTAAATAAATATATATATATATATATATATATATATATCATACAAATAAATAAATATATATATAAACATTACATATATATATATATATATATATATATATATATATATATATATATATATATATATATGATAATGCATAATTACGATTTAATCCAACTATGCCTATTATAAGGTGTTTTTCTTGTTCGTCCTCTGGTAACACGTTTAAATTTATCTGATGCGTAAGAAGTGCCTGATGGACTTGAATCAGGTCTTGGCGTAACGGGGATATTATCTAAGTCTGCTAATCGCGTTGTATTTAAGATTAAACTTCTGGGAAAATTAATAGTCTGAAGTTCTTGTTTGATATCATTCCATCCTTTTACAGGGCCTTTCTTCCAGTTACGTGAGAGATCAGCTATCAAATCCACAATATTTGATCCTTTAACTATTTCATCATCAATTACGATCTGCCCTGCTTCATTCAAAGTTAATTGGTCTTTTAAAATATTATATAAAGCTATTCCTGATTTACGCACTCTAATAGGTAAGCTCTCCTCTAGGATATTTTTAAATTTATCTTCATTTTTCACTTCAAGTTTTACTTCATTAGGAATATCTACATTATCGGTTAGCGGAATACGTAGGGATGGATGTAGGTGCAAGTCTTTAAGATCTATCAATTTTTGTATGGCATCTTGGTATAAGATGCGTTTCTCATGGATGTTAATGTCTGAATTTAATATCCTGTACACTTCTTTCTCGTAATTGGTTATCTGTTCAACTTTAGGATCATATAAGCTGGGAGGTAGAGGCTGCTGAAAAGCTAATGAATCGTTCACAATATAAGGATTCTGTTGGTGCAGCTGTTGTTGCTGATGTGAAAGAGGTTGTAATGCATTGTGTGGCAATATCTGCGTATATGGGGGTTGTGAATGATGAAACTGTGATTGTGGATTTTGCGCAAGGTGCGGCAATAACTGGCCATATTGAGGTTGTAAATGATGAATCTGAGGAACTGAATTCTGTACAGATGCTGTATTATTATACTTCATTTTCTCATACTCATTATATGGAAGTACAGCAACCTTCTTCATTATGGTGCCAACCACTTAGTTATCAGTGGAGCTATAACGGAGAAGAGTAATGGTAGGAATACCCCTCCTCCTCGCTGTAGTAACTTCTTTTTATTTTTCAGATTTTTAATGTTGAGGGAGAGTTTTTTAATGATGTTTCTATAACGGCGTAGCTTTACCTTCTGAGGTCTGTTTAAAGGAACATTTCCTTTTATAAGATTTAAACAGACTTCACATACACACTGGATGAATTTCTCATCCTCACTAATTAGTTTACGTTTTTCAGAAGGTTTCAACTTTTTAAATTTTTTTATAAGAGGTAAATACTTTGCAACTAGAGCACTCATTATTCAGGTATGTATACAGTTTCTATCTCATAGGGAAGAATGTTGGTACGGAGCAACACTCTGTGCGTGTTTTTGGGGTGAAGTTCACACATCAAATAACCGTGAGGATCGATGTAACCTCTTTATATACTTTTAAGAACTCTTTCCTTTGAAGGGGAAACATTTGAGTTGCCAATACATTAATTTGACTCATGTCTCTTCTCTGTCCAAACAACAGTAAATACTGAGTGTTTAAAGAAACACTTCGCATATGCTTGCTTTGATGAAAAATATTCTGTGTTATGAAAAACACAGAGATATTTAGATGGTGAGAATAAACTGTGAACGCTTCTGCTATTTCCAAATTCAATTTGTGCATTAAATCATCTAATACAATAATTTTGTGACCATGTATATTATCCAACGATCTAATATCGTATACGCCTTCATGAAATTGAATCACATCTTTATATTCTTTAAATTTTTCCTGATAAACATTATAACACCATATTATTTTTACAGGGGCAAACCTAGTGAAACCCCCAAAACTATTTGGCTCCCTCAGATTGAAGTAATACTTATCAACTACCTCCTTTGCCTCCATGTTGGCTACTGACCCACGTGTAAGCGTTATATATATATATATATATATATATATATATATATATATATATATATATATATATATATATATATATATATATATATATATATATATATATATATATATATATATATATTTGTCACAAAAATGTGATATTATGTCACAAGAGATATAAAGAAAGAGAAAAAGATATAAAATAAAATATATTTATACACAAACATTACAGATAAATAAATATATATATATATATATATATATATATATATATATATATATATATATATATATATATATATATATATATATATATATATATATATATATATATATATATATATATATATATATATATATATATATATATGATAATGCATAATTACGATTTAATCCAACTATGCCTATTATAAGGTGTTTTTCTTATTCGTCCTCTGGTAACACGTTTAAATTTATCTGATGCGTAAGAAGTGCCTGATGGACTTGAATCAGGTCTTGGCGTAACGGGGATATTATCTAAGTCTGCTAATCGCGTTGTATTTAAGATTAAACTTCTGGGAAAATTAATAGTCTGAAGTTCTTGTTTGATATCATTCCATCCTTTTACAGGGCCTTTCTTCCAGTTACGTGAGAGATCAGCTATCAAATCCACAATATTTGATCCTTTAACTATTTCATCATCAATTACGATCTGCCCTGCTTCATTCAAAGTTAATTGGTCTTTTAAAATATTATATAAAGCTATTCCTGATTTACGTACTCTAATAGGTAAGCTCTCCTCTAGGATATTTTTAAATTTATCTTCATTTTTCACTTCAAGTTTTACTTCATTAGGAATATCTACATTATCGGTTAGCGGTATACGTAGGGATGGATGTAGGTGCAAGTCTTTAAGATCTATCAATTTTTGTATGGCATCTTGGTATAAGATGCGTTTCTCATGGATGTTAATGTCTGAATTTAATATTCTGTACACTTCTTTCTCGTAATTGGTTATCTGTTCAACTTTAGGATCATATAAGCTGGGAGGTAGAGACTGCTGAAAAGCTAATGAATCGTTCACAATATAAGGATTCTGTTGCTGCAGCTGTTGTTGCTGATGTGAAAGAGGTTGTAATGCATTGGGGGGTAATATATGCGTATATGGGGGTTGTGAATGATGAAACTGTGATTGTGGATTTTGCGCAAGGTGCGGCAATAACTGGCCATATTGAGGTTGTAAATGATGAATCTGAGGAACTGAATTCTGTACAGATGCTGTATTATTATACTTCATTTTCTCATACTCATTATATGGAAGTACAGCAACCTTCTTCATTATGGTACCAACCACTTAGTTATCAGTGGAGCTATAACGGAGAAGAGTAATGGTAGGAATACCCCTCCTCCTCGCTGTAGTAACTTCTTTTTATTTTTCAGATTTTTAATGTTGAGGGAGAGTTTTTTAATGATGTTTCTATAACGACGTAGCTTTACCTTCTGAGGTCTGTTTAAAGGAACATTTCCTTTTATAAGATTTAAACAGACTTCACATACACACTGGATGAATTTCTCATCCTCACTAATTAGTTTACGTTTTTCAGATGGTTTCAACTTTTTAAATTTTTTTTATAAGAGGTAAATACTTTGCAACTAGAGCACTCATTATTCAGGTATGTATACAGTTTCTATCTCATAGGGAAGAATGTTGGTACGGAGCAACACTCTGTGCGTGTTTTTGGGGTGAAGTTCACACATCAAATAACCGTGAGGGATCGATGTAACCTCTTTATATACTTTTAAGAACTCTTTCCTTTGAAGGGGAAACATTTGAGTTGCCAATACATTAATTTGACTCATGTCTCTTCTCTGTCCAAACAACAGTAAATACTGAGTGTTTAAAGAAACACTTCGCATATGCTTGCTTTGATGAAAAATATTCTGTGTTATGAAAAACACAGAGATATTTAGATGGTGAGAATAAACTGTGAACGCTTCTGCTATTTCCAAATTCAATTTGTGCATTAAATCATCTAATACAATAATTTTGTGACCATGTATATTATCCAACGATCTAATATCGTATACGCCTTCATGAAATTGAATCACATCTTTATATTCTTTAAATTTTTCCTGATAAACATTATAACACCATATTATTTTTACAGGGGTTTGTTCAAAAATCTCCATTTCCTTTAAAATATTTAATAATAGAAAGGTTTTACCACATCCTGTAGGTCCAGCTACAAGACATGTAGCCGGACTTCGGAACGTAAATTTCTCCACATCCATACTCGTTAAGTGAATAATGAATAATGAGATTAATTAAAGCTGTAAAGCAGTAAAGTACATGTTTTTAATAAAATTTCGTACAATTTTATTAAAATAAAATGTTTATATAACAGAAACTCTGTGTGTGTTTTTATTCTTACATTACAAATTAAAAATAAAAAAGTATTAAAACAAAAATAAAAATAGAAATAATAAAAATAAAAAATAAAGAAAACATAATGTTAATAAATATATGAGTTAAAACAGTAAAGCAGTGAGTTAAAACAGTAAAGCAGAGAGTTAAAGCAGTAAAGCAGAGAGTTAAAGCAGTAAAGCAGAAAGTTAAAGCAGTAAAGCAGTAAAACAAAAGCATACTAATCCCTTAGGTGTTAGGTAACACCTCTATTGATTTACTGATTTACTGCTTTAAGGTATGTAATGTTAATAAATATATGAGTTAAAGCAGTAAAACATGTGAGTTAAAGCAGTAAAGCAGAGAGTTAAAGCAGTAAAGCAGAGAGTTAAAGCAGTAAAGCAGAAAGTTAAAGCAGTAAAGCAGAAAGTTAAAGCAGTAAAGCAGAAAGTTAAAGCAGTAAAGCAGTAAAACAAAAGCATACTAATCCCCTAGGTGTTAGGTAATAACACCTCTATTGATTTACTGATTTACTGCTTTAAGGTATGTAAAGTATATGTTTTTAATAAAATTTCGTACAATTGTAGTAAAAATGAATGACTCATAGTATATTTGAAAAGAAATTCTTTGAATAGTTTACATTGATATCATATTTTTTCGTTCGCGCGGGAATATTGCGTCTGCGGACGCACGCGGCGGTGGTTACGCGGAAATATTGCGCCTGCGGGCGCACGCGGCGGCGGTTACGCGGAAATATTGCGCCTGCGGGCGCACGCGGCGGCGGTAATATTGCGCCTGCGGGCGCACGCGGCGGCGGTTTCGCGGAGGGGCTGACCTGCGGACGCGGACTCTGAAACGTTTGCGGTCACTGTCTCAAATGTGTAGCTCTTTAGATATATATTCTGTCATGCTATAAGTGTTAGAAAAATACTAACTCATAGTAGGAAGCATCCTAGCAACTTGTAATATACACCAATCGATTCCTCATACCTTATAACCTAGGGGTAGACACCCATATTAGGGCTATTCTAGGCTCAGGGGAGGCTAGAAAAGGCTTGAAAAAAGTGGCACTCAGTTGGCACTATGTGGCACTCACTTGGCACTATGTGGCACTCACTTGGCACTCATTGGCACTCACTTGGCACTCATTGGCACTCACCTGGCACTCACCTGGCACTCATCTAATACTCGTAGAATACTCATAGAACACTAATAGAACATCACTAGATACTTCTTACGTTGATTGGGAACCATCAAAGTTGAACCATCAATAAATCTGAGTCATCAAAGATGAACCGACAAAGATGACGTCATCAAAGATGAACCATCAATAAAGGTGAGACATCAAAGCTGGGGCATTAAAGTTGAGGCATCAAAGTTGGGGCATCAAAATTGAGGCATCAAAGCTGAGGCATCAAAATTGTACCGTAGAATACAAAAGGGTTGGTAGTGTGTTTGTACGTGTGTGTATAAGTGTAAATGTAAGTGTCTATGGGTAAATGTAAGTGTCATAGTGAATGTGTGTATAAGTGTAAGTAAATCTGTGTGAGTGTAAGTAAATCTGCGTGTGTAAGTAAATCTGTGTGTGTGAGTGTAAGTAAATCTGTGTGTGAGTGTAAGTAAATCTGTGTGTGTGTGTAAGTAAATCTGTGTGTGTGTACGCTACGTTCAAGTTGGGCACGAAATAATGAGCATTGGGCCACGAGTGGGTAGAGTAGCGTGGGCAAAAATGACCCATGGAATATGGCAAGGTCAAGGACTAAATATCATGGTCAAACAAGGTTAATCAAAAAAGGGCTAAGCCCCTAAAGACGAATCAAAAGTACCGTGGGCAAGTGACCCCCATGGCCGAAAAAAAGAATTAGGCGCCCGTACGTACAACGGTTGCTGCAACCGTTTAGCGCCTCTTTCTTCGAAAGGGCACTTCAAAAATTAAGGTACCAGAAAATTAGAGGGTGTAAAAAATTGGGGTACCTAAAATTAGGGTTATAAAAAGTAGGGTTGCCAAAAAATTAAGGTTGCCAAAAAATTAGGGTTCTCAAAAATTAGGGTTGCCGAAAAATACCGTGGGCCAAAATTGACCCATGGAAGAGCAAAGGGTTGGTCGAAAAAAAAGGTAAAGTCCCAAAAAGGTAAAGGCCCGAAAAAGGTCAGGGGCAGGTAAAAATTTGGGGCTCCGAAAGGTCAAGCGGGTAAAGGTCAAAAAGAGGGCAGGTAAAAATTGGGCTCAAAAAAGGTCAAGGTAAGGTAAAATCACCGTTGGTCATTTTGACCATCGTTGTCCTCCTACTACTTGTGTGGTTTCCCAAATCAGTTGAAGTTCGTCGATAATACTGAATGTTTGGCCTCCTCAGCTTCTGGATCATCGTGAAAGGACCTCGACCACTCATCGTTGTGTACATTGAAATCCCCTAAATGGAGGATCTCATCATAGCAGCGATGATTAATTGATAAATGATATATTTTTTTTTCTCAAAAAATGTTGTACTTAAATGAGACTTTATTACTAATCTCTTGATACCTGGGGAAACTAACCGCAATTCGCGGATATTAAAAATAAATATCCATCCTAGTATATATATATATATATATATATATATATATAATATATAATATATAATAATAATATAATATAATATAATAAATATATATGTATACATGTAACATATATATTTAATATATATATATAATAACAACAGCAATATGTAATATATATATAATAATAATAATAATATATGTATATATATATATATATACATATATATATATAACTATATATATACTATATATATATATATATATATATATATATATATATATATATATATAACTAATATATATATGTAATAATAATAATATATAATATATAATATATAATAATATATAATATAATAATAATATAATATAATATATATATATATAATAATAAATATATAATAATAATAATATAATTATATATACACTGTATATATATATATATATATATATATATATATAACAATAACTTAATAACCAATAATATATATATATATATATATATATATATATAATAACATATCTCTCTCTGTATATATATATATATATATATATATATATATATATATATATATATATATATATATATATATATATATATATATATATATATATATATATATAAAATATAAATAATATATATATATATATAAAAATATATATAAATATATATATAATATATATATATAAATATATATATATATATATATATATATATATATATATATATATATATATATATATATATATATATATATATATATATATATATATATATTGGAAAGATGAATCCTCTAGAACTATAATGCCTCACATCTACAAAGCATATTTGAATACATACCAATACCACATAGCTGATTTATGAATGATTTGCTTTCTTGTTTTTTGTTGGGATGGGTATTTGGGCATTTAGAGAGATGAATGATAAGATTGATTATAATTTTGCTAAGGGTTGTGTTATAGATTTATGGAAATCTGCAAGAATTAATGTAACTAGAAAACTAAAATAGATTTGTTTGAGAGTACCTTCGTCCCTATTGCTCTAAATGAACTAGGGTAAAATGAAAAAAAAAATAAAATATTTACAATTCCAGGAGCAAGGGAAAAGGATAGGATTTGAAATATTTGAGAGAGAATTATGGAAATGTGTTAAAGGTAAACTTGTGGGAAGATTTAAACATGGGTACTGAGGTGGTATGGAAGACCTTTACCATATGTCTTGAAAATTTTATTCATGAAAATATTCAAGCAAAATCCCAAGGCTTAAAATTTGAGGTTTCAAAGTGAGTTTATTAAGATTTTGGAGTATGAAAAAGAGATTACCTGATTTAACCAGACCTAAGACTAATATACTGAACACCACTAGAAGGGCAGACGTACCTAACTTAAAATCTGTGGTAGCCAACTCAATCTTTCCCGATTAAAATACTTTTGATACTTACATTCTATTCCCGCATACATGTGCACTTATATGATTGAGGTGATATTGACTACACAGAGTTGTTGAATGTCAAAGTGAATGGTAAACTCGAATGGAGGTTACTTGAAGGTATAAACGATTATGGTTGAAGCAAAATGATTGACAATAGTTAAACTCAATTGAAGTGGAGTAATTCATGGGAATTATTAAAATGATTGTACTAAATTGTTAATTGAACAAAACGGATTTTCAATTGACACCAGCTCTTAATAATAAATATATATATATATATATATATATATATAATATATATATATATTATATATATAATATATATATATATATATATATATATATATATATATATATATATATATATAATATAATATAATAAGATATATATATATATATATACTATGTATATATATATATATATATAATATAATATATATATATATATATGTATATATATATATATATATTATATATATATTATATATACAGTGATTCCCAACCTTTTGTAATTCACGACACCTTTGAGGCTCTGGAATTTTTGAGGCACCCTTGTTACAATAAATAATAATAAAAATAATAATAAAAAATAAATAATATAATAATAAAATAATAATTAATATAATAATAATAATAATAATAATAAAATAAAAAATAATAATAATAAATAATAATAATCAATAATAATAAATTTTAAATTAAAAATCTATAAAACATACCTGTTAAAATTGAAAGCTGGGTTTGCCGTTTAGAATCGATTAATAATATAATGGAAAATTTGTGCTTGATGCTTGCGAGCACAAATATGTATGTTTAGGTCTGATGTTTTGCATAACGCAACACGCATTATTTTCCCAAGTCAAATAAATCTATTTGCCTGTTTTGCATTTTATTGCGCACCATTGCAGAGAAAGCTTGTTTCCACAAAAAAGTATGATTGTTGAAAATGCAAAAGCGAAACTTTGCTTTTTTCTACTAGCGTTAGGATACTATTTTGATGCTAAGCCCAAAAAAGAAGCCACTGATAATCAGTCTTCTCAAGTTTATTTTACAGCAAATAACAGCGCAGGGATCATTAAATTCGTCTCTTCAGTAGCTGTGAAATCTAGTTCTTCATCAATATCTTCCATGTGAAATGGGGAAACAATCCACTCAAGATTCTTAAACGGAAAGAGAAGGAAAGTACTTATCCACTGCATCTTGCAATTTTGATAAATAATCAAGAATGAGGTCTTTTAGCTTTTCCTCCCCAATTATGTTCCGAAAATTATAAAAGGAATGCGAAAAATTCGAAAAATCACTTTTCTCAATTCAGACTTCCAAGAAGCTATTTTTCTCATGAAACCTTTCATTTTATTGGTTAGAAATTATTGTTTCTTGTCGTCCCTGCAATGAAGTAATTTTAATTCATTTTAGTTACTAAAAATATCTTGACACATATGACAGCCTGTAAACAAAAAATCATCATTTTGCAGCAACTAGAAAATGCATAATGTTTCTCTTTCTCAAAAAAGACTTTTAGTTCTTCTTTGAGTGTGAGAACGCGGTGTTTAGTACTCTACCATGAGATAACCATCATACTTCTTATGTAATAATAATGAGCATATATGCGCATCATTTCCACAACATATTTTTTCAATAGAGTCATACACTTTCAAAGGTCGCGATTTTAATGTAATTTATCAATAACTTTACAACCTGTTAACTTTCAAGCGAACAGCTCACCACAATTTTCCTTACAGTGCTTCTCTGTACAGAGAAGCCGTGATTATTATTCAATGATCCATTTTCTCTTAAAGCTCGCGCAGTACAACCCTTATACTTTTCCTGTCCATTGGATGCGTGCACCATCCAGTACTAAATTCACAACAGTCGTTCATGAAAGGACCATGGTTGATTGAAATAGGAAGAGAACGGCAAGCGAAAATATCGAGCGCCGGTACTAGTTGTTTTCCAACTCTTTGCAAAACAAAAACTGCTCCACGATATATTCACCGTCAATAAATCTACAGATTCCAAGAAGCTGATTTTTGACAGTAATATCAGTTCTTTCATCTATTTGTAAAGGAAATTTATGGTGAGTTTTTATTTTATCTGTGACTCGTTCATTTATATTTAATGACATTTCAAATATTATACGGCTAATAGTATTGTTTGAGAGAGGAACCTTTGAAATTTGGCATCTTGCCCAAGTATGATTTCAACGATAATTTTGCACGCCGGGATAATGATATCCTCTCCAGCTGTATGAGTTTCAATTTCTTGGCGTAGTTAGTTGGCAACTTAAATGATAAGCTTCGAAACAGTGTCAACTTGTGGTAAATCTCTTCAACATTCTATTACCAATTTTCTCGATTTTCTAATAGCCTTGAAAAATATGAGCCGGGTTTCTGGGATACACCTGGGTGCTTCGTAGCAAGATGTCTCTTAAGTTTGCTGGGGACTATGGCTTCATTGCTTAGAATTTCACTACACACTAAGCACAGGGGACGTGGATTATCTGCATCGTTGTTCCATGAAAATCCGTAAGACAAATAACTCTCTAAATACGTTCTTTTCTTTAAAAGAAATTCTTTTGATGTTGAAGATCCAGGAATGATAATGTTCAAATTACTCTCACTTAAAGTAGGTAGTACAAGTTCACTCTCCTCGAGTTTACGTTTTCTTATTACAAACTTATCCATTTCAGAATTGATCACTTATGTTAACACTTCACAAAAACCTATAACACTTAATTAATAATATTTACTGATTGACTCTACTCTATGATTCACCCAAAGCCACCAAAAGTCTACTGTGCCGCCCAATAATATTATATATATAATATATATATATATATATTAATATTATATATTTATATATATTATATATATATATATTATATATATATATATATATATATATCATAATACTATATAAATTAAACTTTTCAGGAGAGCAGAGATTAAAGCCTTTTAAAGAATTTTGCCTAGTTAAATTGAAAAACGTAATTATATTAAAATGGCCTAGAGATGTTACAATTAGGTAAAATTACCGCGGCACCTCTGACAGATCTCGCGGCACACCGGTTGGGAATCTCTGATAATATTAATATATATATATATATAAATAGTATATAAATATAGTATAATAGTAATATAATATAATAGATATGATATAATATAGTATGATATATATTATATAGTATATATAATATATAATATATATAGTATATATATAATATAGGAAAGATAGTTTAAGAAATACATGTTTTGATCTTAATGATATGATTTATTTTTATAGAGTAATATGGGATAAATATACAAATATATATATATATACTATAATATATATATATATAATAATATGCATACATAAAGTTATAAGTACTTACAAAATGTCATCCTTTTGACAGAAATCGACGCCAGAACTGAAAGAGGTTTTCCCCTTCAAAAATGTCAAACATTTAAAGACTGTGTGAGAATAAGACTTACATAAATCGCTTTTCATTTGATTCTTGACTTTATATAAAATAAAAAAAAATAATAAAATAAAAAAAAAGAACTAAAATTTTCAAAATTTTCTCATTTTTATATTATTATTATTCTCTTTTCTGTTTTTTTTTTTTTTTATTTTAACTTGTGTTAAGTATTTGCTTTTAACGTTTTTCATAAAGATTTGAGTGAACTTTTTTTTTTCAGAATTTTTCCTCTTATTTTTAACCATTTTTTCCCCCTTTTTTTCTACTGAAAAATAATTTAATGTCACTTCTGAAGCTTTGAAGAGCACATTATGTTTATAAAGACTATATATGTATATATATATATAAATATATATATATATATTTTTAATTTTTAGCGTCCACGCTTAATATATATAATATATATATATATATATATGATAATATATATATAATATATATATAGTATATAATATATATTATTTTTATAATTTAAACTAGCTATATATATAGATATATAATTATATATATATATATATATATATAATATTATTACTTTGTAGCGCCCCTCTGCCCTTCTACGAGAAACGGGCTACCTCGAAATATTGTGACACCTCATAAGTCTGGAGCCAGAGGTCGGTTAAAATTATCGTTTTGAAGTTATGTCTGATGTCCGTTAAATCAGGGCAGTTTAGTAAGAGATGTTCTGTGTTGTCATTAATCTGCGGAAAGGACATCTATACAGTGAAGGGGGGGGGATGATGTCTTTTATTAATTTGAATGGTTCTCGGGGGAGGATAGCACCCAGAACGGACACGAGATTTCAGTACATGTTTGACGGTTCACAGTTTGTTCCCTAGGGGATATTTATTTCGAGTGTATGTGTTTGAAGTATGGTGTTATTTGGATATACAGAGAGCGATCTTAGAATTAATAGAGTGTGGATGTGTTTAATGATGCGGAATTTACCTAGAGGTGGGGAAGGGGAAGGGGAAGGGGGAAGCGTGTTGTATATGTTGGAATAGTATAAAATGCGTGTGATTTTTTTTCCTTCCAGGTACGGAGAGCTTTTTGTAAGGTTTGGTGCAAGGGTGATCTATTGTGAGTGATTTTCTGCAAAATTCTCTCTCTCTCTCTCTCTCTCTCTCTCTCCTCTCTCTCTCTCTCTCTCTTCCTCTCTTCTCTTCTTCTCTGCTCGCTAGTCTAGTCTATCTATCTATCTATCTAGCTATCTATCTATCGATCTATCTATCTATCATCTATCTATCTATCTATCTATCAGTATCTATCTAGATCGTATCTATCTATCTAGTCGTATCGTATCGTATCTAGTCTATCTGTATCTATCGTAGGTCTATCTATCTATCTGATCTGATCTATCGTATGGCTATCTAAACACCTTGTCTAACTTACCCTAACCTAACCTAACATACTAACCTAACAACCTAGCTTGTTAATTATAACGACTGTTTACTCCTTGCTTTCTCTCTCTTCTCTCTCTCTCTGCTGTTCTCTCTCTTCCTCTCCTCTTCGTCTTCTCTCGTCTCTCTCTCTCTCTCTCGTCTCTCTCTCTCTTTCTCTCTCTCTCTCTCTTTATGACTTCGGACCTAACTTAAGCTAACATTCTCTAACATAGGCTATTTTTCCTTACAGCATCCAAAGTAACAACACCTAATGCTGCCTTAATCTACATAATATTTGTTGGCATGACTGATTCTGTTCTTACCGTCGTTTCTATGACGTCATCCATTGTATCTTTTTTTCTATGCGATGTGTATTAACTTTTATGTTTAATATTTTTTCCTTTTAACTTATTGCATTTGTTTTTTTATTTCTTTTCATATATTTAATATTTACATTTAGTCTTCTATTTGTAGGCCTCGACTATTTTATTTTATTTATTATTTTTTTTACAGTTGTTCACCACCACTCACGGGCAGGCCCTATTCAAGAGGGGGTGACCTCAGACATTCATCAACTAACGCAAACTACGCAGATGAGCACAGACCGCAGGCTTTAAAGTGACGAGATTAAATTCAGTAGGAAATACTGAGGAAAGATGGAAGAGGAATTCCACCCAGAACAGAGGTGGCCGGAAAGAAGAAGCAACGCAGCCAACTAGCCTGAGACTTACCAATATAACACAAAACTCATGCGCTTGCACACAGCCACCCCTGTGCTACGAGCGGCGTCGTAAAGGGGTGCGTACGCCTTCACGCGAAGCGGAAAATCCTCGAGACTTGCCACTACGGTACTTATAGAAAAGAGATAAAGCCCGACATAGCCGCCGCAAAGATGAGGTCAAGTGAAACTGGAAAGGGCCCAGAACAGTTTAAAAGTCTTTTGGCCTTTGACTCGACCCTTTCCAAAAGCCGGGTGAAAACCAGCAGCCCCCCCAGATATGAGAAGCAGCAGCTACTCCATGCAAGGGCATGAGGCTGCTTTGTTATAGCTGCAAGCAACTGGAGAAGAGCGAAAAAAAGGTCTCCGCAGCCTAAACAGAACCTCTCGTTCTTTGAGCCACCCTCAGGCAAACCGTTGTAACGTGAGTTTTCCAAGACATTTTTTTGTGTATGTATAAGACCAAGGATGTTTATATTTTCGTGAAAACAGGAGAGACGAGAGAAACCGTCGAAAGAGATAGGAAAGTTAGAAGGTGTCTTAGAGAGCGGAGATTTGTAGAAGTTAGGTTTATAAAAAATAAATTTACAAGGTTGAGCCGACCCCACCCGGAAATTCTGTCCAGATCAGCGAGAATAGAATCGAAAGTAAGACGAGAGGCCAATTCTAGAAGAAAAGAGGCGAGCAGAATGAAAATGAGTTGAAGAATGAAGGGTCGAGTCATCGTAATATGAGTGGATAGAGTTAGATTGCAGGTGAGAAGATCATTAATGAAAGTAGGAATAAAGTAGGAGATAGCACAGAACCCTGAGGAACCACACATTGATAAGAAAGAAGAAGCTCGCCCCATCGAACAACAGGCCATATGAACGATTTGAAAGAAAACTAGAGACATAATTAAGCAAGGAGAAAAAGAGGAAACCAAAGCGAGGAGCTTGGAGAGCAAGCGACGCGTGCCATAGTCCGGTCCCCAAAATGCCTGGATAGTCAAGCGCCACACGCAAGTCTCCCCGTAGTTCCTGACGGCGGAAACCATAAAGCAGTTAGATAGGAAAGTATTATCGCCAGTAGACCTCGAACGCCGAAAGCCCGTACTGGCGATCGGAAAGAACGGAATGAGATTCAGATGATCTAGAAATTGAGAGTGAGAGGTGTTTCAAAAGAATCTTAGATTAGAATTACAAGTGAGATCTGTAGGGCGATAGTTAGAAGGACAGAGAGCGGCTTCTTTTTTCGGAACAGCGTTGGACATGTGCGTATGTTTCCAAAACACTGAGCGGAAAGTGATAGTATGAGACATAGAATATAGTGAACGAGGAAGCTGGCGCAGCACGAAAGCAACACTCCCTCAAAACTCGGGGAGGAATTTATGCCATCCGGTCCACCCGCCTTCCTTACGTCATAGATTATCAGGAGATCATATGCACCCTATCAAATGTAATCACAGGCAAAGGCATAGGACACCTGAGAGAAGAAGAAGAGGGGAAGAGGAATGCCAGAAATCGTCCAGGGTTGAGTTATAGAGTAAAATAGAAGGCCGAAGAGATTGTCCTTTTCAGTTGGAGAGGAATTAGCCACAGAACCATCAGATCGAATAAGAGGAGGAAAGACAGACTAACAGAAGTTGTTAGAGATGTTTTTGGCAAGAGGACATTAGGAGAATCAAGGAGGTTAGCGCACTTTCGTTTGATGAAAGCCCGCTTTGCTCGACGAAGAGTATCCCTGCAACGATTTCTAGCTGAATGAAAATTAGCAAGAGTGATAGAAGAACGAGAATTTTTCCACCCCCGATACGCACTGTCTCTAGCCTGAATGGCCAGAGAGCAAGCACGATCGAACCATGGATATGGGTAAAGAAAGATTTAGTCGAAGAATGAATGAACCTGCTCATCCAGTAACACTTTATGCAGTAACACTTATATTTCTTTTTCTCTTTTTGTATACTTTGACTATTCTATATCTTGTTTAATTATTTATATTTTCACATTTAATATTCGCACTTTCATATTATTTTCTAAAAGTAAACTATTATTTTTTTTCTTTCTTAAGCTGTGACATTTGTATTCAAAATTTCTTTTAATATATTTAATATTAAGTTCATTTTCTTCTTGCTGGAGTTAGCTTTTATATATTAATGTGTTTTCTTTAAACTGTAACATTTATATTTAATATATTTTCTTTTTTTAAATTGTAACTAAATTTTTTTCATTTAACGTTAACTAAAAAATTTTTAAGTTTTAAATTTTTTTATTAAAAATTTATATTCCATTATTAAATTATTCAAGTCTTTTAAAAAATTAACATTTTTTGTAAAATTTTAAAATTTTTATTAAAATTTTTTAATGATCCTAAAACAGTAACGCAAACGTTCCCTACCTACCTCCCTCCCTCCCTCCCTTTCTCCCTCCCTCCCTCGCTCCGTAATCAAGTAATATATTGCTTTAAATCATATTTGAGTTCATTTTTTGTATTGTAAATTCTTTTTGTTGCTAATTTTTATTAAATTTCATGTTTTTATTGACCTATGGCAATACATCAATAGATCAGACCTAAAAATAAAACCCCAACCGTAAACAAGTGATCAATTGATTAAAATCATATTTGGACCATTTTTGTATTATATAAACATAAACAAGTTATATAAAACATAAACAAGTTATATAAACCTAGCATAAAAACAAGTTCTCTGTGCAAGGAAACTCATAAATTATTTTGATTAAATTTTTTTATATGGAATATACTTACAAAATTTTAACGTTAGGCCGTTTGCCTGTTAATTATAAAGACTCTTTACTTCTCTATCTCTCTCTCTCTTTTCTCTCTCTCTCTCTCTCTCTCTCTCTCTCTCTCTCTCTCTCTCTCTCTCTCTCTCTCTCTCTCCTCTCTCTATATATATATAGTATATATAGTATATAGTATAGTATATATATATGTATATAATAGTATATATAAGGTATACTTATATATAATATATATATATATATCCCAACACATTACCTAACTAAACCTAACCTAGCCTTACATACTAACCTAACACATCTAGCCTGTTAATTATAACGGATTTTTACTTCTTTTTCTTTCACAATCTTTCTCTCTTTTTTCTTTCTATCTATCTATCTATCTATTTCTTCCTTTCTTATTCTCTCTCCAACTTTCTCTTTTCTTATTTAGCCTAGCGTAAGCTAACCTAACTTACCTATCATAAGCGACCTATACTATACTAATATAACCTTGCCTAACATATGCAATATCATTCAAACTAACATTGTCAAAAGTATCCAAACTTTACATATTACATGTACACATAACTGATTCTGTTTTAACATGGACATTCATTCATTGTATCGCGTTCTCTATTCGTTGAGTATTCTTTTTATGTATTAATATACTTTCTTTAAGCTCTAATATTTATATTTGATTTTTTTTTCCATATGTTTAATATTTACATATCGTTTTCTTTTTGCTGCCGTTAACTTTTTGACTTTTAATATGTTTTCTTGTAACCTGTAACTTTAATATTTTATAATTTATTTTCTTTGAAGCTACGACTTTAATAACTTTTATATACAGTCTCTTTGCAAATGTAACTTTAATAATTTTAATAATTTTCTTTTCAACGTTAGCTAATAACTTTTTAAATTTTAAATTTTAGTATTTTAAAAATATTTTGTGCTTCATTATAATATTATTTAAAATATTTTGAAAAATTTTACTTTTTTGGGGGTTAAAATTTTAAATTTCTTATTAATAATTTGTGATTTATCGACCCTAAAGCAGTAAATCAATAAATCAATGTCAGTAAACCAGTAAATCAATAAATAAGTAACGCAAATCCTCACAGTAACCCTTCCAACCCTCGATGATCAAATGTAAGTAAAACTCACTTCAAGAAAATTTTAAAACCTGCCTTATAAACATACGAAGAGATTTACAAAGTTCTCGCTGAGGTAGAGCTAGATCTAAACTGCAAACTTCTCATGATTGTGAGAGACGAGTTTCATTGCGAGGAGCCCTTCACTCCCTCCCACGTACTCGTAGGTTATAAGTGTAACACTCTTCCTATTCCGGAAAATTTTTTAGAATTTAAAACTACTTACCGGAATCCGGTCAAATTAAACAAAAGGTATCGATTCTTAATTTGCATCATTTCCAAATTCCAGTTTGGTTAGAGTAAACGCTATTTACTTAATCTTAAGCAATCGTGATATGCTTCTGGTCAACCTAACACTGCTATCGGTGATGGCCCTCGTCTGAAATGGAAATTATGTATGGTAAAAAATCCTCCACACTTCTCCGGATGGGTTTGTCCAGTAAGAATCATTAAGTAGAAAATAGGGAGATCACACTAGCTTTAGTCCATCTATACCAGTTAGAAATTATTCTAATATTTTTAATTTAAATAACCCGTCATCTTCAGAGGAACCCACCTCGACATCGGGTTCCCAACAGGAGAGAACTGCCAAGTTTTAGAGAGATGAAATATTTAGACTGTTCTTCCGGACAAAGAATTTTTTGACATAACATATAAATTGTTCTATAATTAAATATTACGATTGCTGCTTAGTAAAGTCTTTTATCTCGTGTTCCATAGGCATAACCGCAAAACTTTTATATTTGCTTCCTTGTACTTCGGGGGAGCTGGATGGTATTTGCTTTAAACTGGGTACAAACCTAATTTTAAACCCATTGTGGGCTACAAACCTTTCGAAGCTTTCAGGACATTTGTAGGATGTTCATTTTTTTATCATATTCCTTTTAAAGAACTGAATTATTCAAACCATATTTCCTTTAAGGAACTGATTTATTCTAGAATCCTCTCTTGTTATTCACTTTCCCTGGGCGGTTAGATGGATCTACCATACGATATGTTACGCATGATGAAGTCATTTTCCAGAACTTTAAAGAAGTGATATCCCCTTTCATACATTTTCTGGAATTATAATACTCAATACTTTTATAATACTCAATCATCACTTTACTCCTGGTAATCGTAGCGTCCGTGTTTCTTTCGCACTCCCAGAGGTCATGATCTCTTTGAAGGGGGGGGGGAGTATTTGCTCTGCCAGTCTGATTACATCAAAATTACTGTCTGCTGTAGTGAGACGGGTGATTGGCCTCACCGAAGTGAATGAAAATCTTAGTTACTGGGGTGGTCGATGGATATTTTTTTTTCTTTTACGATGGTTCCCCACCATATTATTATTATTATTATTATTATTATTATTATTATTATTATTATTATTATTATTATTATTATTATTATTATTATTATTATTATTATTATTATTATTATTATTATTATTATTATTATTATTATTATTATTGATGTATTTCCCTCCTTTGTTTAAGAACGGGGGAGGAAGCAATAGTTCTTGAGTAATCGGAATGTCTGCGATCATAGCTAAAGAATTTTATTTTCTAAGCTCTTTAGCAGCAAAAGTTTGGCTAAATTACTAAAGCCTTTTCTTTCATCTCACGAGAATGAGGTCGCCACCCCTCAAGATTGCAACAACGATAGTTGGTTGGGTTGGATACTTGTTTTACAGAAGTGACATGTTTTAGAAATACTGATGTACATATATGTGTACATGTTTAGTACAAACGTGTATGCATAACATGTGTAACTGTTTCTAGCAAAATGAAGAGTCAGAGGAGGATTCTTCAAACTACAAAATTCACATAAATAATTGCGCTAAGTAATACCCAAAATTTATCTTGAAAGGGTTTACAAGATACCTAATCATTGTAAAACGATAAGAAATCTTATGGTGCCTTCTTTCATAATATATATATATATATATAAATATATATATTATATATATATATATATATATATATATTTATTTTCTATATATTTATATTATATATAGTAATATATATATATATATATATAATATATATATGTATTTTTACTATAGCCCTCATAAATATTTATTGTAGTATTTATTATGTTGAAATATTTTTAATTTTAATTTTATTACATTTTAGTGTCCCAAGATATTTTTTTATTTAATTTAAATTAGTTTTAGCTTTAAATAATACATGGACAAAATGCTTTCCGAAAGTCGGATTTGCATCTA